>MPUH01000758.1:0-36450 GCA_001970955.1 Stentor coeruleus | reverse complement strand
TACTAATACTAATAATACATACTAAAAATAATATTTTAAAAAAAAATATTTTGCCAGTTATCGATTTGTGCACTTTTACTTTATTCATAGTTTTTTTTATATCAACAATCTTATTAAAACGCAAATGGCGAACTGATAACAGCGAAAAAAACATATCTCAAACAACAATAACATTTTCCCAAATGCTTAAAAACTTAAAATTTTGGAATTTATTTTTCATGACAACAACCGGAGCATCAAGTTTTGGTTATGTTATGAATGCATATAAAATTTATGGTTTAAAAACAGTAAAAGATGATCACTTTACGTCAATTGTTGGATCTATTGGGTCATTTTTCTCATGTTTTGGAAGGATATTTTTTGGTTTTGTACTTGATAAATATTCATGGAAAAGGGTTATGTCTATTGATTTTATTGCTGTAACAATATTTTTTTTAACTTTAGAATTGTCAATAGAAAGCAAATATTTGTATGCTTTTTATATTATTGCTTTGTATTTTCTTACTACTGCAGTTTATAATGGGATTATGATACAAGCTGATAGAGATTTTCCACGAGATAGATGGATTGTTACTTATGTTTTTTTAGGATTGATACCTGCTTTTTTTACCCCGTTTTTCTTTGAGAAATTCTTAACACCAGCTGTTGGGTATTTTTGGACTTTTGTTGTAATTTCTGGGATTACTTTGGTTACGGTGTTTCAGGTTATTTTTCATCAATGCAATGAAACTGAGAAGGAGGATAAGCTGTGTGAAAGAAATGAAGTTTATGAAGAAAAGGAATAAATAAGGCTGAGGAGATCAAATTATAAGTTAATTAGTCTTTACGTAACTTAATATTATCAAAGTCTAGGAATGTGATAACTAAAATACCTAAGATTATGATAACTAATACTGCGGCAAGTGCTGAAACTGCCTCGCTTGTTGAGTTTTTCAAGTTTGAGGTAAGGTCTATATTAATATTACCTTGAGCTATAAAAAATCCTATAGGTGGAAGAGTTATAAACAGAAATACTGCTAGAACAAAGTGTGTTGCTGGATTTGATAATAGCTTCATCATTTGTATAAAATACTTAAAAATTATTAAAATTTCAAAATTGTATTACGAAACCTTAAAGGCAAAAGTTCATCAAAGTTATACACAAATAAATTTGATAATTTAGCATAAATACAAATTATTAATGATTTCAAAGTTAAAACAATCATAGAGTGAGTGAGTTTTATTATTCTGATAAAAATTTTTTTTACTTATACTTTGCGGTTTAGTTGTAAAGCACTTTTCTTTCAGCCAAACTAAAAAATACAATTATTTTCTCATTAACATCAGCTAAACAACAATTTTCTTTGCTTTTATTTAGCAAAAAACATATAAAACCCTGAAAACTCATCCCAAATACTATAAATACCAAAAAAATGGGATAATTATATTTAAATGAAGCCATCAGTTCGATCTCTTTCAGCAGCGAACGCTAAAGGGAACTCGTTTATCAAAAAATCATCGATCAACATAGTCATTGATCCTCAGAAAACGCAAGATTTGCGTAATAGACTCGTCGACAGAGGTATATCCCCTATGCCCCTGCCATCAGTAAAGCGCCCTAAAATATCAACCTCATCTCTAAACAGGCCAAAAATGCCTGTAGTAGCCACCTACATAGAAGAGCGTTCACAAGAACCATCTTTCATACGACAAGACATCAAGTCTACCGAAATCTCTATGATCAAGCCGCGCACCAGAGACGAAAGAGGTCCTCCTGAAGAACGTGGCAGTATCAGCGGCTTTATAAGCGTTGGAAAACTCAGACCATCAACTGCAAACCGTAAAAAGTCTATCCGCCGTGAACAAGATTCCTCCTTCGCTTCTTTATCTCGTCCAGTAACAAGCCATCAAAACATAATCCCGCACAAGCCCTCTTTTTCGAATAACTTTTCAAACGACGAAAGTGTCCGAGCAATGAAACTTCTTCATAAAATGCAAGGTTCACGTAAATATATAGTCCCATCTAGCCCAATGAACAATCAAACTCTCTTTCCTGAAGATTTTGATGAATCATCTAGGATAATAAAAATTGAACCAGTTGAAAAATTAAGCGAAGTTGATACATTTATAAAATCTATACAAGAAGAAAAAAAGGAATTAGGGTTTATTTATTGTTTAGAAAATCAAATACATTGTCCTTATGATTTGAAAAAAATAGTATCCCCACAAGGACATAATGAGTATTATACAGTATCAAAAAAAGGTATAGCGTTATTTATTGGAGGATCTCCTGTAGAGTTTACTAGATTAGCTGATTGGCTTGTTGAAAGAAAAGCTTATAATCAATTGAAAACTATATCATTTTTTAAGAAATTTAGGACTTGGAAGACTTGTGTTATGTGGAAGAGGAATGTTAATAGGTATAGGAGGAATAAAAGAAGTAAAAAATTAGAAGAAAAGCTTTTTTGGGCTGATAGGATTTATACTGAGTTACTATTACAACATAAAGCTTATTGTATGGATATAGAAAGGGTTAGGCTTATGGATTTACCTTCAAGTCCTGAAGGGTTTACAATTGAAGCTTTTACAGCACTTCAAAGGAAAAGGCAGTATGAAATAAGAGGAAAGCTTAAAGAAATAGGTCAGACTATAAGAGATAATGTAAACACCCATATTTTTAGAATTATGGAAGAACTTAGAGAGCTTATTGTAAGCCAAAGAGATAATGATAAAATTAAAAAAACAGGTCAAGGAGCAAGTGCTACAGCTGGAAGGCATATGTGTGCTTTATTTGAGAAACTTGGGTTTCCTGAAAATATGAGTTTTGAACACAGATCTCTAACCCGTCGTGAATGTTCAAGATTTCTCAGATTCACTTATCTAGCTGATTTCCTAGTCCTTGAAGCTTTATACAGAATCTATATTTGGTCTTGTGAAGAATTAGTTGACAGAATCTCAGACTTGGTTAAAATGTTCAATTCCCAAGAAGTCAAATCCAAACGCCTTAAACATAACAATCCACTTTTTGTCTTACATTTATCTATAAACCCGAATAAAATCCCGAAATCAGAAGAAAAATTTATTGATGTTTATGAATATGCCCCTGCACCTCATGGAACTTCACAACCTGAAGATTTTTACCCACCTTTACATTTAGTTATACTTCCTGAGTCTGGTGAAGATACTAATATAATCCCAAATCCTGAAGAAATTGTTGGACAGAAACCTATAGTGCCTAATATATTAAATCTTTGGCTAAGAATAACTCCTCAATTAGACAGTTTAGTTGAAAGTCTTATTGATATTGTTTCTGATGGAACTAGTTGTATGATGGTTATTGAAAGATGGAGTAGACATAAGGAAGTACAAGATTTTGCTACAG
This sequence comes from Stentor coeruleus, assembly GCA_001970955.1. Classification (NCBI taxonomy): domain Eukaryota; phylum Ciliophora; class Heterotrichea; order Heterotrichida; family Stentoridae; genus Stentor; species Stentor coeruleus. The sequence continues at coordinate 33,089 of MPUH01000758.1, read as the reverse complement.
CTTTAGAAGACTGGGATGATAAAGTAGCTGAAGTTTGGGAAGTGATTCAAGAAAAAAACCTTGACCCAAGAATATGGCTTAATGATCATAAACTGTATAATAGTCTTAATGAAATCCTTCAAGAACTTTTGTCTAAAGGGTATGAACAAGCTTTAAGCCTTTTAAGCCCTTTACATTATTATGTTCATACTTATTGGGAAAACTCGACTTATTCTTTTGACCTTTATTCAAGTGAAAGATTAAAAAATCAACCTGAAGTTTTTAGTTATAGTCATCATAAGTTCTCTCAACAAGTAAAAAAATTTAATACAGTTTCAAATCTTATAAATACTGAACTTATAAGTATAAATTGTACTAGTGTTAAAGAATTCTTAGTACAGTCACCTAAAAAATGCTTGGGTTATATAACGAATTTATTACCAGAATTACTTAGATCAAGAACTGTTCAGATAAAAGATTGGTTTAATACATCAATAAAAATGCTCCCGGTTAAAGTGTCAAATGTTGAAGAATTCGTCACACAAAGAAATGCTTTGAATAAAATCAACGCAAATTTAACTGATAAAAAGTACTTCCTTGATAACATTTCCCAGTTGTATAATCTTACTCAACATCTAGAAATCCAGTTCCCTAGAGAAGATTTTGATGAACTTGGTGAAGTTGTTCAATTAATGGGTATTTTGACTAATAATATTATTTTCGCTGAAAGTAACAATGATAAATACGTGCTTATTTTCCGTAAAGATGTTAATTTAATGGTTCCAGATTATTTAAATGAAGTAAAATCTTTAGGTGAAAAAGTTAATAATGAAAAATATTTACTCATAGAATCAGTTGCTGCTTTTGCTATAAGAGAACTTGAAGACTTTTCAGATAGATGTCGAATGTTAGAAAGACGTGCTGAAAAAATCAATCAATATCAAAGAATATTAGAATTACCTATAAGTACTTTTACTGATATTGAAATCCTTAGAGAAGAAGTTGATAATAGAGTTTCATTATGGAGAGCTTTAAGAGATTGGAGAAAACTTCAAGGAGATTGGATTGCCACACCTTTTGCCCAAATTAATGCTAAATATATACGTGAAAGATCAGAAGAGTTTTCAAAAATTGTTAGTAGATGTGAAAATTCTTTACCTAGTTCATCAGCTTTACGTGAACTTAAAAATATGGTTTTTACGTTTAGAGAAACTATGCCTGTTGTTGAAGCTATGAGGACACCTTTAGAAGAAGCGCATTGGAGGAGGATTAAAGAGATTATTGGTAAGGATTTTGAAATTAGTAGTGATTTTACATTGGGGGATTTGATGAAAATGAATGTTGTGAATAAACAAGAGGAAATACAGGCAATTGCGACGATGGCAGCACAAGAAGCACAATTGAAAGCGCAGTTGGAGGATGTAAAGATATTGTGGCAAGAACAAGAACTACCTGTGCAAGGGTATAAAGATCTGGCTGATGTGTATATACTTGGGGATTTAGAAGAAATGCTTAGTATATTAGATGACTCTTGTGCTAAACTTAGCAACATTGCCGGCAACCGCTACGTCGCTGTTATTCGTGATGATGTCAACAAATGGAAAGACGACCTAAACACAATGCAAGACATAATGGAAGAATGGATAAACTGCCAAAAGTCCTGGATGTACCTACAAAACATATTTGCAAGCGGGGATATAAAACGTCATCTCCATAACGAAAGTGCCATGTTTGACGCTGTAGACAAATTCTTCAAAAACCTTATGAAAAAAACCTCTAACAGAAACCAAGCCTTAAGAGCTACAGTTGGTGTAATGGGACTTTTATCTGAATTAAAACGTCATAATGGTACATTAGACCAAGTTCAAAAACAACTAAACAAATACTTAGAAACAAAACGTAGAGTATTCCCAAGATTTTATTTTCTATCAGATGATGAGCTTTTACAAATACTTGCTAATTCTCAAGATATACAAAAAGTTCAACCTCATTTGAAGAAATGCTTTGATAATATTTATGCTTTAGATTTTGGTAGTGATCCTAAAAGTGTTGATATTTATGCAATGGAATCACAAGAAGGGGAAAAAGTAGGTTTTGCTGGGAAAATATTAAAAGCTAGAGGGAATGTTGAAGAATGGCTTAGTAATGTTCAGACTGCTATGGTTGAGATTTTGACTAAACTTATGGTTATTGGTAAAGAAGATTTGGAAAATACTGAAAGGAAAGAATGGGTATTAAAACACCCTGGGCAAATTATTGCTACAAATATACAAGCATCTTGGTGTAATGAATCTGAAATTGCTATTGAGTCTATGTCTGAAAACCCAAATGCTCTTGATGAATGGTTTTCAGTGAATAGTTCACAATTGCATAACCTTGTTGAATTAGTTAGAGGAGCTTTAACACCTTTACAAAGAAAAGTTATTGTAGCGCTGATTACTACTGATGTGCATTCTAGGGATATTGTAGACATGCTGAAAAATGAAGGGGTTGAAAGTGTTCAGGATTTTCTGTGGCAGCAACAATTGAGGTATTATTGGGAAAAAGAAGATATTATAATCGTAAGACAAATCAATGCACTACTTTTTTATGGCTATGAATATATGGGAGCAACATCAAGACTTGTCATTACCCCATTAACAGATCGATGCTGGATAACAATAACAAGTGCTCTTAACATAAAACTTGGAGCTTCACCAGCAGGACCAGCCGGTACTGGTAAAACTGAATCAACAAAAGATCTCGCAAAAGCAATTGGCATGCAATGTGTAGTTTTTAACTGCTCTGAACAAATAACATATAAAATGATGGGAAGACTTTTTTCAGGATTAGCTCAACAAGGTGCTTGGAGTTGTTTAGATGAATTCAACAGAATCGATATTGAAGTTTTATCAGTTATAGCTCAACAATTATTAACAATACAAAATGCTATGAGAGAAAATTCTGCAGAGTTTTTATTTGAAGATTCAGTAATCCCATTAAAACAAAGTTGTGGGGTATTTATTACAATGAATCCTGGATATGCTGGAAGAACTGAACTTCCTGATAATTTGAAAGTATGTTTCAGACCAGTAGCTATGATGATTCCAGATTATGCAATGATAGCTGAAATAATGCTTTTTGCTGAAGGTTTCTCTGAAGCGAAAATACTAAGTAAAAAAATGGTCCAGCTTTATAAATTAGCATCTGAGCAGTTATCTCAACAAGACCATTATGATTTTGGTATGAGAGCTGTAAAAAGCGTTTTAGTCATGGCAGGAGAAGTTAAACGTAATAGTCCAACATTAAGTGAAGATCTTGTTCTTATAAGAGCAATGAGAGATTCTAATATCCCTAAATTTATATCCCATGATATACCTTTATTTGAAGCTTTAGTCAAAGATTTATTCCCAACTATCAATATAGGTGAAAACTCTCCAGGTGATTTAGAAAGACAGATATCAGATACAATATTATCTTTAAAGCTTCAAAAAGTTAAACAATTTGAAAAAAAAGTGTCTCAGCTTTTTGACACATTAACAGTTAGGTTTGGAGTTATGCTTGTAGGGCCGACTGGTAGTGGGAAATCTTCATGTTTAAAAGTTTTAAGTATTTCATTATCAACTTTAAGAGAAAAATTATCTCGAGATATTAGGTTTCAAAAAGTTGATATGACAATAATGAACCCAAAATGCATATCAATGGGTGAACTTTATGGTGAAGTTAATCCTTTAACACAAGATTGGAAAGAAGGTCTTGCTTCGAGTATTATGAGAAATGCATCAAGTGATAAATCAGAAGATAGGAAATGGGTAGTTTTTGATGGACCTGTAGACTCTTTATGGATTGAAAATATGAATACTGTCCTTGATGATAATATGATGTTATGTTTAGCTAATGGTGAGAGAATTAAATTAAGAGCACAAATGAGAATACTTTTTGAAGTCCAAGATTTAGCTGTAGCATCTCCAGCTACAGTATCAAGATGTGGTATGGTATATTTATCACAAGAAGATTTAGGATGGAAACCTTATGTTCAAAGCTGGGTGCAAACTAATATAAGTGAAGAGCAGGGAGAATTCAGATCAGCTGTAGTCAAAATGTTTGAAATGGCTTTTCCCCCAATGCTAAAGTTCAAAAAAAGCATACAGGAATCAGTAGTCACAAGTGAAATCCAATGTGCAGGCAATGTGTGTAAATTCCTAGAGATTTTCTTTGACCCAGCAAGCGGACATAAACTCCCTGAAGCTTTAGAAGATAAAATTAAATATTTTACTGCACTGTTTGTATTTGCTTTTATATGGGGAATTGGTGGGGCAATAAAATCAAATAGTAGAGAAAAGTTTTCAGATTATTCTAGATCAATATTCTCTTCTTCTATAGTTTTACCAATTCAAGATACTCTTTATGATTATTATTTACTTGGGAAAACTTTTAAACATTGGACTGAAAAAGTACCTGAGTTTATATATGACCCTGAAAAATCATATTTTTCCCTTGTGGTGCCGACTATTGATACTACAACACTTGAACATATATTAGGGTTATTATATATGAAAAATAAACCTGTGCTTATAACTGGGGAAACTGGAGTGGGTAAATCGGTAATAATCAGTTCTTTTATATCAAAAATGAATTCAGAAGGAGAAATTGAACCTGTTCTTATGAACTTTTCAGCACAAACATCAAGTCTTAGGACACAAATTACTATAGAAAGTAAGGTTGAGAGGAAATCTAAAGGGTTTTATTCAGCTGTTGGGAATAAAAAACTCATGATTTTTATTGATGATGTAAGCATGCCTTCTGTTGAGATATATGGAGCTCAGCCACCTATTGAATTACTTAGAAGTTTCTTGGATTTTAGAGGGTTTTATGATAGGCATAAACTGTTTTGGAAAAAAATCAGCAATTTTATGCTTCTTTGTGCTTGTGCGCCACCTGGAGGTGGACGAAATGATATGTCAGCAAGATTTATGAGGCATTTTAATATTATTGGCTTACCAGAACCTTCGTTTAAAACCTTAGGAAAAATATTCGGAAGCCTTTTAAGTGGGTTTTTAGACTCATCATTCCCTGATATTGTTAAAAAAACCTCAGAAGCTGTGGTCAATTCTACAATTGAAATATACTTTAGGATTATAACAACTTTGAAACCTACACCGACTAAGTTTCATTATATGTTCAATCTTAGAGATGTTTCAAAAGTTTTTCAGGGTATACTTATGGCATCACCTAAGTCTTTACCTAATAGTGATCAGATGGCCAAACTTTGGATTCATGAATGTTGTAGAGTGTTTCATGATCGTCTTATTAACAACGAAGATACCCGTTGGTTTACCGAACAACTTTCCGATATGATAATGAGACAATTCCGACTTTCCTGGACTCATCAAGACATTTTTGAAGATAAAAAAATCCTCTTCAGTTCCGTCCTTAACCTAAACAAAGAAATTCACACCTATGAAGAAATTGCTGATAAAAAGAAACTCCTCAAAGAACTTTATATAAAACTAGACGACTACAACACTTCAAGTACTAAAAAAATGAATCTCGTCTTTTTCGATTTAGCCGTCGAGCATATTCTTCGTATAACCCGAACATTAAAACAACCACGTGGAAACATGCTTTTAATAGGTGTTGGTGGTAGTGGTAAACAAACTTTAACAATTTTATCCTCACATATTTTATCATATTCCAATTATCAAATCGAATTAACAAAAAACTATTCTTTAGACTCATTTAGAGAAGATTTGAAAAAAATGATGGAAATTTCTGGTGTTGAAGGTCGAAATTTAGCTTTTATATTAACAGATACACAAATATCTAGTGAGAGTTTTTTAGAAGATATTAATAGTATATTGAATACTGGGGAAGTTACAAGTTTGTTTGAAAAAGAAGATGTTGATGGGATTGTTAATAGATTAAGACCTGAAGTTGTAGGTAAAATGAAACTTCCAGATACTACAGATGTTATATATTCAACTTTTGTTCAAAGGGTTAGAGATAGATTACATATAGTCTTATGTATGTCTCCAGTAGGTGAGACTTTAAGAATAAGATGTAGGAAATTTCCTTCTATAGTCAATTGTGCAACTTTAGATTGGTTTAGTAAATGGCCAGAAGAAGCTTTATTATCAGTGTCTTCACAGTTTATTAAAGATCTTCTAATAACTGAAGATTTAAAAAAAGCATTATCTACTATGTGTATGGAAATTCATACTTCAGTTGAAGAAGCTGCTGAAGTATTTTATATGGAATTACGAAGAAAAATGTACACAACACCTAAAAGTTATTTGGACTTGATATCTTTTTATATCTCGCAATTAGAAAAAAAGAAATATCAAGCTAATCTAGCGAAAAACCGTTTGGAAAATGGGCTGAATAACCTAAGGACTACTCGTGAGACTGTAAATACCTTGCAAAACAACTTGCAGAAAATGGCCCCTGAGTTGGAAATCCAGAAAAAAAAAACCGAAGAGTATTTCAAAGAAGTGCAAAAAGAGACTAAATCAGCAGAAATCCTAAGAGAAACAGTTGAAAGGGAAAAGGAAATTGTGAATCATCAAATGATGGAATGTAAAGCTAAAGCTGAAGAGGCTGAAGAAGAACTTGCCCAAGCTATGCCTATATTAGAACGTGCATTAAAAGCTCTTGATTCTATAAACCCAAAAGATATTTATGAAATGAAAAACTATAAAAGCCCACCAACTGCTGTAAAAATGGTTTTAGAATCCGTATGTATTTTATTATCAGAAGCTACAGACTGGCCTTCTGTTCTTCATGTTATAAGCAGAATGGACTTTTTAGACCGTCTTAGAAACTATAATAAAGATGATATTCCAAAAAGTATCCTTCGCAAATTAAAACATTATTTAACAAAACCTGAATATGAACCTGAACAAATAGGAACTAAATCCCAAGCAGCAAAATCATTATGTACATGGAGTTTAGCTATGAATCAATATTCTGAAGCATTTGAAGTAGTAAAACCTAAAAAAGAACGTGTAATGCAGATGCAATTAAAACTTGAAGCTGATGTTAAAAAACTTAAAGATAAAGAAGAAGAGTTACAAGAAGTACAAGATAAAGTCCAAAACTTAAAAGAAGAATGTCAAGCAACTGAAGATAGGATGATAAGATTAGAAAAAGATATTGATACTACTAAAATTAGACTTATTCGAGCTGAGTTATTACTTGATTTATTAGGAGATGAAGGGGTAAGATGGGAAGAAAGTCTTCAGCAGTTGAAAAAAGATATTGAAGTTATATTGGGGAATGTATTTCTTTCAGCTGCTTGTGTGTCTTATTTAGGTCCTTTTACTGGGGCATATAGAAAAAATCTTATTTCGAAATGGCTTGCAAGATGTAATGAGCTTAAAATTCCTTGTGCTGAAGATTTTTCATTAGAAAAAATATTAGCGACTCCTGTACAGATACAAGATTGGAATATTGCCGGTTTGCCAACTGATTCAGTATCTGTTGTTAATGGGATTATTGCTGTAACATCACAAAGATGGCCATTAATGATAGATCCACAGATGCAAGCGCATAATTGGATTAAGAATATGGAAAAAGTTAATGATATAAAAATTTTAAAAATGAGAAACTTTGAGGACAATTCAGATAAAAGCAAAAAAGAAGCTAAAGAGTTTATAAGGTTGTTAGAACAGTGTATTTCTAATGGGAAACCGATACTTTTTGAAGACCTCGGGGAGAGTTTAGATCCGACAGTAGACCCGGTGATATCTAAACAATATTTTAAAGAACCTGATGGGAGGATTCTCTTACGTCTTGGAGATAGTAATATCAACTACGATCCATCTTTTCGCTTGTATCTAACAACAAAATTACCTAATCCACATTATCTTCCAGAAGTTTCAATCAAAGTTAACATCATCAACTTCACTGTTACTTTCCCAGGTCTTGAAGAGCAGCTTTTAGGCGATGTGGTATGTATAGAAAACAACCAAGTAGAAAAACAAAAAACTCAACTTATAACACAAATGGCTGCTGATAATAAAATACTTAAAGAAATACAAGACTCAATCCTCCAACTTATAGGCGATTCAACTGGAAATATCCTTGACGATACAAAACTTATTGAAACTATGCAGAAATCAAAACACACAAGTAGAGTTATATCAGAAAGAATGCAAGAAGCTACACAAATCGAATATAATCTTAATCAAGTTAGAGAAAAATATAGGGTTATCGCAATCAGAGGGGCGATTTTATATTTTACTGTAGTCGAGATGTCAAGAATCGACCCAATGTATCAATACTCTTTAGTTTATATTAAAAAACTCTTCAACACATCTATAGAAAATGCTGAACCATCAAAAGATTTAGAAAAACGTTTAAGTATACTTATAGAAGCTATAACAAGAAATATATATTCAAACATATGTCGTGGGCTTTTTGAAACCCATAAATACATATTTTCATTTTTAATAGGAACTTCAATAAAACGTAATGCTGGAATTATATCAAGTACAAGTTGGGGATTATTACTTAGAGGTGCAGGGTTAATTCAAGGTAAAGTACCACCAAACCCTAATCCAATGCTTATATCAAAAAACAATTGGGAACTTATTTACTCTATGGAAAAACAAATCCCATCTTTAGATGGCTTATGTAAGAGTTTAACTAATGATATTGATATTTGGATTAAATACTCACAAAGCTCAGATTTGTATAACTCTTCACTTCCTGGCAATTGGGATATGAATTTTGATGATTTTACTAAATTACTTATTGTAAGATGTTTAAGGACTGATAAGTTATTATTAGCATTTATTCAATATGTGAAAAAAAGTATTGGGGAGTTTTTTACTGAAAGCCCTCCAGCTACTATGGATAAATTATATGCTGATAGTGATAAACAAACTCCTGTAATATTTGTTTTATCTCAAGGTGCAGATCCAACAATATCTTTAATGAATTTCGCTCATCATATGGATTGGAGTGATAAAGTTACAATAATTTCCCTTGGCCAGGGCCAAGGGCCAAGAGCACAAGAAGAGCTTAATCAAGCAAAAAAAAGTGGTCGTTGGCTTGTGTTACAAAATTGCCATTTAGCTAAATCTTGGATGCCTCAACTTGAAAAACTAGTACAAGAACTTCAAGAAGATACTTTTATCCTTGGGACTTTTAGACTTTTTCTCACATCAATGCCTACAGATTATTTCCCAGTTAGTGTCTTACAAAATGGACTTAAAATGACTACCGAGCCCCCGCGAGGTATAAAAGCAAATCTTAAAAGCATATATTCTGAAATAAACGAAGATTTATTAAACGAGTCTTCAAAACCTGGGGCTTGGAAAAAACTTTTATTCGCGTTAACTTTTTTCCATGCTACAGTACAAGAAAGAAGAAAATTCGGCCCATTAGGTTTTAATATAAAATACGAATTCAACAATTCAGATCTTGATACATCGAAAAAATTCTTAAAAAAGTTCTTAGAAGAAAATGAAGATGTCCCATGGGAAGCTCTTATATATTTAACTGGGCATATTAATTATGGTGGTAGAGTTACTGATGAATGGGATAGAAGCTGTCTTTTATGTACTTTAAAGAAATTTTATAATCCAGATATTTTTGAAGATAGTTATATGTTTAGTGAATCTGGGATATATTATGCTCCAAGTGAAGGAAAACTTGATATATATAAAGCGTATATAGATAAATTACCATTTAATGACCTACCTGAAATATTTGGCCTTCATGAAAACGCGAATATTTCTTATCAAACCCAAGAGTCTGAAAAAGTTCTTGAGACTATATTGTCTATACAGCCTAGAGAAAGTACTACAAGTGGTGGGAAAAGTGGTGATGAACTTGTTGGGGAGTTTATTCAGACTGTATTATCAAGTATACCTGAACCTTTAGACCCTAAAACTGGATTAACTGACCTTTTTGTTAAAGCTGAATATGATTTAATGCCATCTTTAACAACAGTACTCCTTCATGAAATCGAAAGGTTTAATGGTTTACTTAAAAAAATGAAGAGCTCTATGTTGGATTTACAAAAAGCTATAAAAGGAGAAATTGTTATGTCGCAAGAATTAGATGATATGTACTCAGCTATATTAAAATTCCAAGTACCTCCTAATTGGAAAAGAGTATCATATCCATCTTTAAAACCATTATCATCATGGGTTTCTGATTTAAAAGATAGGGTGAGTTTTATGGAAGAATGGTTAAAAAAAGGTAACCCTTCTTGTTACTGGTTGTCAGGGTTTTTCTTCCCTCAATCATTTATTACAGGGACTTTGCAAACTTATTCAAGAAGGACAAAAACGTCGATTGATAGAATAAAGTTTAGTTTTAATGTCCTTGATCAAGAAAAAGAAGAGATTCAAAAAGGAGCTTTTGATGGGGTTTATGTTTATGGGTTGTTTTTAGATGGAGCTAGATGGGATAGGGATTTAAGGCTTATTGAAGATCAAATGCCAGGCGAACTTTATTGTAAAATGCCGGCGATTCACTTTTTACCTACTGAGGATTATGAAACTTCTCAACAAGATTATCAATGCCCTGTATATAAAACCTCAGTCAGAGCTGGAGTATTATCAACTACTGGGCATTCAACAAATTTCATATTGGCTATCGACTTACCAACTGAAGAATCTCCTGAGCACTGGACTTTAAGAGGAGCAGCTCTTTTATGCCAATTAAATGACTAATTTTAATCTACAATTTACAAATAGCCCATTTTTTAAACTAAACATTATTTTTACTCCCCTGCTAGTTGTATTATAGTGTTGCCAGCAAAAGATTTTTTATCATCTTTCATATAACTTTCCCACCATTTTTCGAACTCAGTTTGTTGAACAATTCTCTTAAACCAAGGTGTTACTTTGTCAGTATTTTTCACAAAATCATGTACATTTTTTTTATCAATCCATTGTACATCTACAACTTCATCATTATTATGCTTGAAACTAGTGAAATTATCATGAAGTTTGACGAATATTAGATAGTCTAATTCATATTCTCCCCAGTTTTCATCATATTTTGCCCTGTAAAGGACTTTTTGGACTAGTTTTTGTGAATGTCCATATTGTGTTAGATCAAGGCCAAGTTCAAAATGTGTTCGATGATAGGATTCTAAGACGATTCCTTCGGATTTGTCGTGTTTTATTGGGTGGCTACAACATGAGTTTGTCCAAAATAAGGGAAATGTGATTTTTGTTGCACTTCGTTGTTGGAGGAGAAGCTGGTCTTTTGTGTTGAAGATAAAAACTGAAAAGGCCCGGTGAGGTAAGGCATCTTTTGAGTAGATCCATTCGTTTAGATGAGCTTTTTGTTTGTTTAATTTCCCTACAACTTGGTCGTTGAGGTTGACTAGGAAAAGCTCATCTTTCAAGGTTTGGACTTGTATTTTGCTGTAATTCCCAAGGTTTATGCTGAACCTTCTGATCATATATAATTATTAGCATATGCTCTTAAGTTATCTCATATTGATTTATATATTCTATTAGTCATCCCTATTTATGCTACATTTCATATAAAAAAATTTTTTTTTAGCTATTTATTAAGATATTAAATTAATGTTTATCGCCTGCATTAAGCAGACCTATCAATTAAGCTATTTATAAAAATTCAATTATTTATAGGCATCACTGAGAAATGATTTTTGCCTTTTTTTCCTTTCCTTATCAACTCATCAGATAAATTTGGGGTAATAATTTTCTGGAATATGAAAATCGCCATATCAAGACAAAGGCACATACTCAATACACAAAGTATAGTAAAAAATGTGTCACCAGAACTAACAATTGTGCTGATAGTAGACCCTGCAGCATAAGGCAGCATATCATAAATAATAATAAACCCAAAATACAACCCAATACTCAAAACTAATATCGAAATCACATGCCAAATAGTCCAAAAACGTATAGTAAGACTAAGTTTTATATTAACCAAAAGTATCACACTCGTAAAAGAAGTCATAGAAAAAGCCCAAAAGTCCGCATTGTTCCCAAAACTTGTCAAAACAGCTTTTTTAAATACAAATAAAGGGACAAAAAACACAATCCCCGAATGAAGAAAACCAATAGAAATCCAATATGCAAAGTTCTTCGCTGTAAACACCATATTATCTCTACCAAGCTTATACGTTCCTGGAAGCATAATTTTCTGTTGGTTAAATAAAGGACTTTTTTTATCCACAATAAAATCCTTATCAAAAACAGCTTTCATCATAAGTGGTACAGCAGTAAATATCATATTATAACAAGTTATATACCAGTCATCATAAACAGTTTGTCCACTATAAAAGCAATAAAAAGCGAAATAAAACTGAGGTAAAGTAAAAACCATGTTTTTGTAAAAGAAATAGAAAATCATTTCTGATTGGCGGATATAGTTCATACGGCCTTGGTTTAAGATTAAATCCCATAAAAATCTAAATTCACCTATAGCAAAATCACTTGCTTGAACTGCTTGCATACCTTCTTCACCATAGATTCCAACACCAATATTTGCTTCAAGGATCATACTAACATCATTTGCCCCATCACCTATAGATAAACTTATGCTTTTATATTTTTCTTTTACTATTGTGACAACTTTTTTCTTTTGTCCTGGACTTACTCTACAGCAAACTACGGTTTTGCATTTTTCTGAGACTTGGAAGAAAAGGTCGATACAAGTGCAGAATGGGTTTGAAGAAAGGATTACTTCTAGGGATTCACCTTCAACGACTAGGATTGCGTTACCATCTGTGTTAGAGAGTTTTTTGAGGATTTTTTCAAGTTTTTCTTTGCAACGATCTACGTCGATTNTTGAAGAAAGGATTACTTCTAGGGATTCACCTTCAACGACTAGGATTGCGTTACCATCTGTGTTGGAGAGTTTTTTGAGGATTTTTTCAAGTTTTTCTTTGCAACGATCTACGTCGATTGATCGACATTTGCTTACTATTGTGTTTGAGTTTGCTAGACCACATGTTTTAGCGATGTTTATTGCTGTTTCTAGCTTGTCTCCTGTAAGCATCCACACTTTAATTCCTGCATTTAAAATCTCAGATATAGTCTCTGGTACCTGTTCCTGTAATGAATCCTCAACAGCTGTGCATCCTAGCAATATCAAATCCTTCTCAATCTCATCAGCTAATGCTGCAATCTGTTCTTCTCTATCATAAATCGCATTAGCAGCATTATCATATTTAATCTTCCATACCTTATACTCTTCTTCCCCAATAATCCTAAACGCTAATAATAAAGTCCTATACCCTCTTTTAGAAAACTGCAAAAGGTCTTTATTAATTTTCTCAGTATTGCATTTCAAATTATACTTTGAAAGCCTTTTCATAATAACATTATCTGCTCCTTTAGTATAAAGCATAATAAACCCAGTGCTCATATCTCTAGCAATAATCGAATTTCTTTTTCTATCAGAATTAAACTCTAAAGTACAATAATATTGAAATTGTTCTTTTACTATAAGATTCCTACAACCATATGGCATAACTTTAATTGTTATTATCTGATCTATAGGCGATTTATAATAAAAACCAAGTTTCTGTGAGGTTTCAAGTAAAGCAATTTCATCAGGACTAGGGCCTATATATTTATTTGTATCTTTATCAATCATACATTCATGACATAATGTCATACATTTCATAAACTGATCAGCAAGTTGTTTATGATCTTTAACTTCTAAGACCATCTTACCAACAGTCATTCTAAATGGGATAAACTCGCCTTGAACTGGACCAAAAAGGTCATCTTCTAAATGATTTGGGGAAAAACATTCAATTCCTTCATCTAGTTTACAACTTGAGTACCCATAAAGCCTTTGACCAATTGTGCAGAATCTGAATTTCATACGATTACATGTTAAAGTACCTGTTTTATCAGTAAAAACATGTTTGATCATACCAAGTTCTTCGTTAAGACTTGATGAGAAAACTTTACAAGATTGTTCTCGTAGTTCACTATACATGTCTAATGATTGTTGCATGAAAAATGCTTGGATCATTTTTGCAATTTCTAAAGAGATTATTAGAGATATTGGGAGCATTGTGTTCATTAATAAGAAATATGTGAAGAAAAGAAGGAAACCATTGAATAAAGATGAGGTTGTGAAGTCTATATAGGAATGAGCATGCCATTTTGATGTATTATATGCACCAAATATTGCTGGGATTATACATAAACTTAATTGCATGATTATGATGAATATAATGTACTTGTTTACTTTTTTCTCGATAGTGCTTTGTTTGAATGTCCTATCCATGAGATTCATTCTTAATTTTGTATCTGTTCCAGTATATACAGCAACCCCAATAACCCAAGAAGTGTTCCTCAAAAATGCCCCAGCCAGGAGCAAATTGTTTTTATCCAAAGAGAATTTTTTGTTATTATAATGAATCATAGCATGAAACTGATACAATCTCGCATTAGGTTTTTCAACTTCAATCAAATTAAAAAGTCTAATAATTCCCTTATCTTTTACAGTCTTACAAGTTGGGGCAAAAGCTTGTCTAGGTTTCAAAGTCTTTTCCCCATCAAGACTAGAAGTTTCAATAAAACAAACTCCATTCATTTCTGAACTTGATAAAAATATCAGATCACAAGGAAAAACCTGGTCTTTTTTAACTAAAACTATATCCCCAACTTTAATTTTATATGAAGGTATAGACTCAAATTCTTGAAAATATTTAAACGCTGGTGTCGAATTAGTTTCTTTATCTGAACGATATCTACGATAATCTTCAATAGCTTCTCTTATCATACTTACAGCTAAAACTATAACAAAAGGAGCTATAGCACTAAAAGGCTGTAAAGGGGATATCAAAGGTATTGACTGAAGAATTGCCACTGCTAAGAAATAAAGATTTGCTATACGTCTGAACTGCTGAAATAAACACTTAGGCAGGAAAGTTATCAAATTGTACTTGGTGCTGCTAATGTAATTGTCAGCATAGTTCTTTAAAGAATTGAATTCGAATCCGTTTATGTAAATAAGTCTTGCATCCATTATAATTTGTTTTTATTTAAAGTTATTGTGTATATTTATTAAGCTTATAGTATTTTCACTGAAATTTTTATATGGATATTATGGATTAAAGTGTAAGTGTTGAGGGAAATGCTTTTTTTACAAGATTTTTTGAATGTAATTTTTTTTCGGTGTTTAGGAATTTATATGAAGAAAANATGCTTTTTTTACAAGATTTTTTGAATGTAATTTTTTTTCGGTGTTTAGGAATTTATATGAAGAAAAAGGGTTTAGTGTTTATTTATTTGTTATGGAATCATATAATGTCTTTGTCATTTCACACTTCCCGTGAAGTTAAACTGAGAAGTCATAATAAAGCTACACCTAAAAGCCCTGCAGGATATTCTGAAGGCGAAGTGTCTTCAAGTTCTGTGATAAGTGAATCAAGTGATAAGATTAAAGAAGATGAACAGATAGAAAAAATCAAAGACAAGAACAGGGATCTTATTAAAAAAGTTACAAGTAAAATGATGAGTTTTAAACATTCTTCAAGGTGTTTGATGGAACTATCAAAATATAAAGGAGTTCAGTCATTATTAGATCCTGAATGTACTTGTGATAAGCCAAATTCAAAAGATAATATAACACCAATATTCGCTCAGTCTTTCTATATAAAACCTGAAGTTACTCTTCAAGAGATAACTATAAAAGATATATCTAGTCTAAGACAACATCACCGAAGAACTAAAAGCGCTTTGGTTGAAAATTTAGAAAAACTTGCTGTGGTTGAACAAGAAAAAAATGTTCTTAAAAGAGAATTGAATGATCTTCAAGAAAGACTGATATTTGAGCATAAACGATTACAGGATGTTAAATGCTGTAATATATATTAATTTATCATCAGTAATCTAAAAAAATTATATAATAATTATTTGGTTGTTTTAGAAAATAGAAACTAAGATTTTGAGTGTATAGAGAAGGTTTGTATGGATAAAATGGTTAAAAGTAAATTGTGCTAGGCTTATAATGATTAAAAATAAAATTTTAATAAATTTGTTGGGTCTTTAGAAATAAGGTTATGTGAGCATTTTCTATAGAAATTCAAGATTTTTAAACTTTTTATGTTGCAGAATTTTGTTTGATATGATGTACAAGAGATTTTTTATTTTAAAAATTAGGTTAAGAGTTATCCTGTTTTTATTGCTTTCAAGTTTTTATGTGATTTATTTTTATTAGAGTTTGATTAATGATTAAAATCACTAAAGACTTTATTAGGTATTAATTGTTTTTGTATGAGATATTTTCTTTTACAGTAGCTAGAAATAGTATGCAATTCTATTTATATTTTTTATTTTTAAATAACGTAGCCTATCAAGCAATACTATCATCATTCGAAAAACCCAATTTAATTACAAATCATACCCAATAATTAAATTACCAATTAGCCTATACACAAAAATACCCAAAATAAAAAATAAAATATCTCAATAAACTCCACAGTTTTAACCTTCATATTTATACAAAACACAATCCTCCTTATCAAATTTCACTTATTTCAATTCTTAAAATCTTATAAATTCCAGCTTTTAACACAGCATCCACCTAAAAAACTACCAAAAACAAATTTCATTTCTATATCTACCCATATTAAAAACCCCTAATTTTTACCCTATCCCACCACAAATATTTTTAATCAAATCTCAATAATCCAAAACTCACATCCCACCAAATTATTTAAAAACTATAACTCCCAACCTCTAAAGTAAATTCAAAACTATGCAAATATTTTTTACAGCCTATAAAATACATGTTTTCAAGCCCAGATCCTAAAAACCCTAAGAGAATGCTTTCATTAAGACTTTCTAACTATGAATCCTCACCTCAGCCAACAAGAAACAAGTTATTATCTAATGGAAGCTTTTTACAAAATACTCTACGTATAAGCCGAGAACCTCAACCTATAGTTCTTCCAATTGAAGAAGAACAAATCTTAAATGTCAATTGTATGAATTGTCAAGAGCTTATATCAATAGACAAAATCGAAGAACATTCCAAACTCTGCACAACAGTTCCAGAAGCAGTCGAAAACATAGAATCAGGAAGTTTACTAAATCATGTCATCTTCAAACTTAGAAAATTAGAAACCTGTCTAATTGATCTAACAAAAAACACTGACTTACGTCCTGGAGATAAAAACTATATATCAATATTCAGTCGTTTATGCCAGAAAACTTTGAATGGCAATGCTGAAGATACTGAAAATGTGATCAAAAGCTTAAGTTCTTTACTAGTCACTTATAAAGGATCTTTAGGGATAAGAATCTATGCAGATAGGCTTCATGCTTTAGTTCAGGAGCAAAAACTTGGATATCAAGAAGAAGAAATAAACAAGAAAAAAGAAGAGCTTGAAAAAATTGTTGAACAGGTTGAGAAATTCAAAAATCGTTCACAAATGCTACAAAAAGCTGTGACTAAAACTGTACCTTCATATAAAATCGCTGAAGTAAATAGAAAAGTTGATGAAATTACTAGTGATCTTGTAAGTATTGGGAGTGGCACTTCTGAAGTTACAGCTTTATCAGGGGTTGATGAAGAGTTTAAACAAGAGCTTGATGAACCGTTTTTAGGGACTGGGAATGATTTACAGAAGCATTTTTATTCACTTTGTTTAGCGATTAAGATGAAGAATTCAGGGAAAAATCAGATGCAGAATGTGTCGATACAGAAATTATATAAGGAAGCTATGGATAATAATGTTCCCCCTGATAGTTGGCAAGAGTATATAAATAATCAGTTGAAGAATCCATTGAAATGGATTGATGATGGTAGAGGGAGAAGACGTTTTCAACCTAGGTTGTCAGCTATGCGTCCTCAGTATTTTGAAGTGATTGTAGAAGAGGATAATTCAAAATCAGAGTATAATTAATATTGAAACATATAGGAATTATGTGATTAGATGTATAGAGAATTATAGGTTTTAAGAGGTTTTATTATGGGATTTTTATTTGGAGTAATTTTGATTTTTTGATAGAAAATGTGCGAAGTTGAATGAATTGGTATAAGAATGTTGATAGTTTTTGGTGAGGAGGATAGTTTAGTAAAAATGGTAGGTTTGAGTTTTGGACGGTGTTGGTTTGTTTTTGGAGAAGTGAAAGTTTGATTTTTGATGTAGAAAATAACGAAATATTTGCTAAGTTAAAGGGGAAAATAGGTATCATGAAAATATAATAGAGTAAAAATCATGTAAATAATAAAGTCTTATATATAAAATTAGTGATATTTATAGGTAGTTTATTAGTTTGCAGACATTCTTAATAATCTCCTAAGTATATATTTTATATGAAAAAAGGGGTAAAAGGATTGGAAAATTTAAAAAACACCTGCTACATAAACTCAGTCATTCAGCTTCTTTCCCAAGTTCACCCAGTAAAAGTTTTTTTTCAAGAGGATACACCAAAACATTTTTCAGGTACGCTTCAAGAGTATTTCTTATTTAGAATAACCCAATCACTCCAAGACATAATTATAGAAATTTGGAAAAATAACAAGCATTCTATACATCCTCAACGTTTAGTTCAGGCTTGTTGGAACTTATCCCCATCTTTTACTCCAAAAACCCAGCAAGACTCTCAAGAATTCCTTCTTATTCTCCTCGACAAACTAAAAGAAGACCCTTATTGTTCCGATCTTATCGAAAAAACATTCAAAGGAACGCTAATAAGAAAATACACTTGCGAAAAATGTTCATTAGAAACTGAAAGCTTTGAAAACTTCTATACACTCCCTCTTGATTTAGCTGAAGAAAGTATCATCAAACCAGACGATCCTTTTCTAACCAACTCAGATTGTAGTCAACTCCAATCTCTTAAAGAAAACCTTAAAAACAATTCATTTCTAAAAAAACTATGGGTAAACAAAATAATAACCTTATACGATTGTTTGAAGTATACAGAAAGAACTGAGATTATTGAAAAAAATTGTGAGCTCTGTATGCATAATACAAGACATAATGTTATAGAAAAAATACATCAAGGTTCTAAGTATATTTTTGCCTATTTAAAAAGGTTTAAATTATCAATGTGGAATAACAAAATTAAAACCCATGTGTATCTCCCAAAGAAATTAGATGGTAAAAGATTTGGTCATGAAGGTAGTGAATATAAATTAATTGGGGTTATTGAGCATTCAGGGTTTATGTTATTTGGAGGACATTATGAAGCTTATATTCTAAATTGTGGGTTATGGTATCATATAAATGATGATAATGTAATAAGATGTAATTGGAATGATGTACTTGAAGCTCAAGCATATATTTTCTTATATGAACTAGAAGATTTTAGTAATACTTATATTCAATTACCTTCAGTTAGCACCAAAAGAGTATTTACTTTTCCTGAAAACCCATTTAGGGTTAAAGTTATCCCTGATTCTGACTCTGATAATCCTGAAGTTTGTATTTCTGATAATCCTGAAGTTTGTATTTCTGATAATCAAGACCCTTGCATTACTGACCAAAATTCCCCTCAAGCTCTTCCCCGTAAATCGAATTCTTTTATAATCTTTAATCAAAGTCCTTAAACTTTTCTGATACTTAATACAATTAATCAAAATCTTAATAAAAATCATGTCTATTCCTGATGATACTCATTTGATCAGTCTTATGTCATGTGGCGCTCTAAGTACAATTGGGTGTATTCTTATCATTTCCTCAGCTTTACTTTTTAAAAAACTTCAAACCTATGCTTTCCGTTTAGTTACTTATTTGTCTATAGCTGACCTATTCGCATCACTGAGTAATTTTTATATAGGTTTTCTTATCCCAGGATATGAAAATGAGATATTTTGTTTATCACAAGCTGTAATCCAGAATTACTCCCAGCTTGCAAGTCTGCTTATAACAGGAATTATATCATATTCATTGTATCAGACAATTGTTTTAGAAAACACTAGGATAGTCAAAAAGGAAAAGCTATTAATTTTCTTATCTTTTGCTATACCTGCTATACTCACTCCACTACCTTTTATCACGAATAGTTATGGTAATTATCATGGGTGGTGTTGGATTTTAGATAAAAATGAAATTGATATAATATGGGTAATTGTTCAATTTTATGGCCCATTAGTGATAATGCTATTTATCAATATCTTTTTCTATTTCATGGTTTATAGAAAACTATGGTCTGATGACTCTCTTAGGGATAATAAGAAACTTGTAGAAAAAATGATGGGTAGACTAAAAATGTACCCTTTAGTTTTACTTGTGTGTTTTGGGCCAAGTTTGTTTCATAGAGTTTATTATTTTATTTACAATTCATCGAATATGTATTTAGATTTGATTTCAGGATGTATGGCGGCTTTGTATGGATGCTTTAATGCTTTTGTTTATGGGTTTACTACAAAGTTTAAGAAGAATATTAGGAAAACATTCGGCAAGCTCTTAAAAAATTAATGGGTTTTTTAGTAATAAATAATAGGATTTTTATGAAAAGAATAGATTTTTTCTATTAGTTTTACTATTTTTTGGCTTATTTTCATATAATTTTTCCGCCTTTTCCACCTTTTTCATTTGATTTAGTACTTTTCATTCTTTTCAGTGAACTTTTATATAGTTTTCTAAGCCCTCTGCTTGGGAATTTCGGTTCGAAAATATCCCCCATTTCCTCTGGAGTTTTTTCTATAGCTTTTTCCATTTTCAAAGTAGTATCTTCAATTCCAGCCTAAATATTTATCACCAGCATCTGTTTTGAGCTCCCAGCAATTTTATAAGGAATAAAATGCAGTTCAGGTGCATATTTCAACCCTGCTCTCTGTGTTAGTTTACCTCTCAAATATGGTGTTGAATGGACAAGTTTCCTTCTTATTTCTTCTAAACGTGCTTTTTCTTTTTCGAAATCAGGGTTTGTGTAAATATCAGGGAAAAATACTTCAAAAAACACAGTCACAACAGATAAACTTGGGTTTACTCTAACTGAATGTATAGTAAAAAAGCCTCCTTTAAGGATTTCAATACTTAAATCTGTTTATATCTTACATTGTTGTGGGTCTGACATAATCTCTTCAAATCGTTCTTCTATATATCTTTGGCTTCTAAGCTGAAACACATCAGATTTCTCCTCATTTTCTATAGGGATTTTAAAATCTTTATACTTTTCTCTTATAAACCTTTTCTGCTTTATTTTTTCACTGAATATACCTCACAGTTTCTTTTCTTCCTTAACCAGTCTTTTATGATCCTTATCTTCCATTTCCTCAAAAACTGTTTGTTGCATTTTATCCCAACTTCCTACCATTTCATCAAACATTTTCGACTCACCTTCTTTAACTTTAACTTTATCTAGCCATCCAAACTCTTTATCACGTTTTATATCCTCAGCTTTTTCTGTATCTTTTTTAACAATGTCTTTAAACTCTTCTTTTTTCTTCGTCGCCAGATCTTTGCTTTCATATAATTTTTCTTTAAAATTCTATATAGAAATTACAAATTGCTGAAGTTCTTTGTTTATTAAATCTTGCATATTTTCAGGTAGTTCCTCGCCTTTATCAACTTTTTCAAATTTCTTTTTCCCCATAAACAACTGATCGAAATTCCCTTTTGGTTTAGGTGATTTACTTATAATATCTTTGATAATATCATCAGAAGACTCTCCTTCTTCAATTAATTTATCCATAGCTTTTTTAGCAATTTTATCAGCACCTTTTTCTTTCATTGTTTTGTAAAGTTTGACCATATCTTGATCCATATATTTTTTTGAAATCCCAGCTTTTCTTAGTTCATCAGGAATTTCATAAGACTCTTTTTTTGGTCTATGAGATTTTTTTATATCAGAAACCCTTGGCTTATTTGAGATTTTTGTGTGTACTGATACTGGAGGAGATTGTCCTGCTTGGGTTATTGTTGAATAAGGCTTTGGGATTATTGGAGGTTTGACATTCCGTATGAATCTGAAAAGCTGGGTTAACATATAATATGGAAGGTATTTAATTGATAGGATTTTTTATTGAAAAGGAGATGCTTTTTTAAGTAGGGATATTTTTAGGTTTATGTAAGATAGGTTTGAGGATTTAAGATTTAGGTTTAAGATTTTGTGGTAATTTACTTTTGGATTTTAGGTGATAATTTGGATGAGATATGGATTTTTTTAAGATGCATAGAGGATTGATTATGAAGTTTTAGTAGATGATTTTAGGTATTTTTATGTTTTTAGTGGGTTTTAATAGATGAGCTGATTTTATATGAGAGATGATAAGATATTGGTGATTTGTAAGAAATTTTTGGGATAGATTTGCTTGTTAAAATGATTTAGAAATTAAGTTTATATGAAAATTAGAAAATCTATTATCAAGGATAACAAAGCTTTTAATGCTTATAACTCAATACAAGTTCATAAAATAATTACTAATTGCTCTATTCATTATAATCCAAACATTTACATCATAATCTTTCTTCATGCATATTCTGATTGCATATGCAATGCTTATCTTAAAAAAAAAATATACTTTCTCATTCTGCTCTCAAAAAAAGCACATGCATTTGCTCTACAGACCTTTTCATCACATCTTTACCCAACCTTACCGAACCCCAATCCTTTTTTAAATTTCTCTCAAATCATTTAAAACCATCAATCCTCCCTTATAAATACCATCAACTCCACCAACCTATTTTATCTTAAAAACCTTATATATCCACAGTACTTCAACAAATCAAACATTTTCTCCTTCTTATAAAAAAATTCTCTTAAAAGCTTTTACTCATATATATATACACAATTTATAAACATAAAAATGGGTTGTGTTAGCTCCAAAAAGGTTACTGAAGTAAACAAAGCTTCTCGTAAAAACGAAAACAATATCAATTTAACCCCAGCAACTTTTCTAACAAAGACCAAAGGAAAACTTTCTAACAATTATACTATAGTAAAAAAACTTGGCTCAGGAGCATTTGCTGATGTTCAACTTTGCATATACAAACCATTAAATCAACAACGAGCTGTAAAAGTTATTCATAAAGCAGGACTTCATCATCAGCAAATGGATCAAGACTATATGTTAAAAGAAATCTCAATCCTAACCTCTTTAGATCATCCAAACATTTTAAAATGCTATGAAATCTTTGAAGACAATTGGAAATTCTATGTTTCTATGGACTTCTGTGCAGGTGGTGAGCTTTTTGATAAAATCATTGAGCTGAAGAAATTTTCTGAGGTTCAAGCAGCTGAAATTATGAGTCAGTTACTTTCAGCTATTGCTTATTGTCATAATAAGAATGTAACACATAGAGATTTGAAGCCTGAGAATATATTATTAGAAGAAAAACAATATAGTCTTAGTATAAAAGTTGCAGATTTCGGGAGTTCATGCTTTTTAGATGCTAAGAAAAAACTAAGTGGATGCTTTGGATCGGCTTACTATGTTGCCCCAGAAGTATTAGTTGGAGAGTATAATGAAAAGTGTGATATTTGGTCTGCAGGGGTTATAATGTTTATTTTACTCACAGGAAAGCCTCCTTATAATGGAAGAGATGAAAAAGCTATATTGGAACAAGTTAAAAATACGCCTTTGCAAATTGAAAAAAGAGACTGGCCGAATTTAACCCCTGAAGCTGTTGATTTGATGCAAAAATTACTTGTAGTTTCGCAGAAAGATAGAATTTCAGCTAAAGATGCTTTAAATCATAATTGGATAAAATCTTATCGTGAAAGAACTGACAGCCTTGACTTAAAAGCTTCATTAAGCGATCTTAAAGCTTTTACATGTTCATCTAAACTTAAGAACGCTGTGCATATGTTCTTAGCAACTCAAGCTATTGCTAATGAAGAACTAAAAGTATTAAAACAAGATTTCATAAACTTAGACAAAAATGGAGATGGTAAAGTTAGTAGAAATGAACTTATGGAGCAATACGCAAAAACTATGGATGAAGAAGAAGCTCGGGCAACAGTTGAAAAAATCATGAATGAAGTTGATATAAATCGCAGTGGGGATATTGACTATACAGAATTTTTAACAGCTTGTATGAATTATAATAGTGTCAATTCTAGATCAAATCTTGAAACAGCTTTTAGGTTGTTTGATAAAGATGGAAGTGGGGATATAACAGTTGAAGAAATTAGAACTGTTTTGGGATCAGGTCAATTCCTTGACATGCGGGTTTGGGATGAGATTATTAGGGAGGTTGATCAAAATGGAGATGGAGTTATTGACCTTAAGGAATTCTTGGTTCTTATGACTAGGAAACTATAGAAATAACTTAGAGAATTTAGATAAGAAATATTGAAAAGTAAATGTTTAAGTTGTTGTAAATTTGAAGGAATTTTTTTTTTTTTTGAGGGAAATGAATAGTTGGTTTGAGATATAGTTGAGGATTTTTATGATTGATGAGAAGTGTAATTGTTTAATTTTTTTTCATAATTTTTTAGATTAGTCATTTTATAGTTTTTTGATTGATTTTATAAAATATCAACTTGCTTGTGATATAATTTTTTGAAAAGTGGTTTATATAATAAAGATTATTTTAGCACCAATAAATAAAAGGATAATCATTACAATTTTTATGCATTAATTTTATATCTTATAAAATCTATTAGTTAGTAAAGCTTTCATAATATGTTACTACCGAGATTGGATGGAAAATACTTTGGAGCATTGCGATTGCTGTAATCCCTGCAACTATAACAAAAGTAGCAAAATATCCAACAATTGGAGTTATAAATTTTTCAAATATATACGGCATTGTATATGCTGGAATCAAACCCAAACAAACATAAGGGACTATCCATTTATCTTCAGGAAAATCTCTATCAGTTTGCACAACAATACCTATATATCCTGCCATACTAAGAAAATAAAGCATTATAACATAAAATCCATACAAATATTTTATATCCAAAGATACTTGAAATGTTGCATAAAACATAATTACAAGTATGCAATCACAAGTCATAATTAATTTCCATGAATATTTATCAAAAAGAACACCAAATATTAAACATCCAATACACCCTGAAAATGAACCTATAGACCCAATATATGTTGTAAAATGATCATTGTTTATATATAACATTCCAATAATTTTGTAAGTATTTGTTATATAAGTTAGACATGTAACACTGAAATATGCTATGAAAAATAAATTCCACACTTTAAAACTTTTAATCATTTGGGAAAATGTTAGTGTTGCTTCACCTGCTTCACCTTCTCCTATGTCTACTTTCCATTTCCTTTTTAGAAATAAAATACCGAGTATGTATGAAGTTAATAAACATAAAGAGAGTAGTCTAATTGCTTTTGGAACTCTGTCAGCAACATCATGGCCGAACATTTTTTGGTCTTCATTTCCATCACTTTTCACATTTTCTGCCTGGTAATCATTCGGGTTCACAATCATTGTAAAGATTAAACCAAAAATCATAGGTCCAAGACTATATCCAATAAGTGCAAATCCACTTAATCTAGCTTTGTTTTCAGGAATTTGATTCCAAACTATCCAAAGACAAGGAAAAAATATGGATGCTGAAAATGATCCCATGGCAAAACCAAAAACCCAACAAAATAGATGTGGACTAGTTATAAAGCTTGACATAAACATAATCGCAGTCGAAAACAAAGCTCCAGAGCAGCTGACATAAAAAGGATGAGCTAATCTTATAGCATAAGCAACCAGAACACTCAAGCCTGATTCAAAAACACAAGCAATTGAATTCACAATTACAAAGTCAGCAATTGTTATTGAATTATCTATAGAGTTAAAATAGGATGCTATATAAGGACTTAGTGTTCCCCAACTGTTTATATTTCCACCTACCTTTATATACATTACGATCATAACCAAAATTAAACCTATGTGTAGTAAGATCACATTAAGTCTTTCATTCATATTGTTTATCTTAACTAATAAATTCTAAAGGATGATATAGGAAAAAATTCTCAGGAATAAAAAGATAATGAAAATAAAGCAAAGTTAGGATTTAATTTTTTATTTATAATAAGAATATAATTAACAGAAGAGGAGTGATGAAAAATATATGGATGAATTTATGTGATTTTGGTTAATTTTATATATTTTCATTGATAATTGATTTTTTTATAGAGTGGATTTTCTAATTGGTTTTAATGTGAAATTGTATATGTTTAATCATTTTATTTTTTAAGTTTTATATACTTATTATAAGGTATATAGTAAGAATTTTAATATAAATTAGTTTATAATAAATACTTCTATGAGTCACTTTTGCTTTTCATTTTCAAAATTACTTTTTTTACTACATCGCTCATTCCCATTTTAGCCTTTCTAGCGATACTTGTTATATCATCAATAATCTCTTTCGGTACAGTTTTTTTCAATTCCTGATTATCATGTGAATTATGCTGTAAAGCCAAACCCTTCATATCTTTACGAAGATCTCTTATCAGATCTAATAAGTAATTTATATACTGCCTAAGTTCAAAAAATTCTTTTATCTCTTTTTGAGCCAAGTTTAGATTATTAAATATCTGATCTTTCTGTTCAGTAATAGTTTTAATCCTAAATAACCTTTACTCTAAATTTTTTTCATACAGAATATCAGCATAACATAACATTTGTCTTAAAAGTTCTTCATTATCCCATTTACATATTTGAATTTTTTTCTTTTCAGCAACCTTATATTCATTTAAATCTACATAACTTTCTTGAATATTTGTAAATTTATTCTGTACTTGTAAATATTCCCTTTGATTATTTAAGTTTATCATTGAAGTTTTCATGTCATCTTCTTTAATAATATTTTTCATTAAAAACTTCATTTCTGAACTATTCCTACTAGCTTTTTTTGGTATTTTTTCAAATACAACTTGATGCTCGTAAACCATTTTAGTCAATTTTTTTATTCTGCATTTTTCACACTGATAACTTTTCCCGTCCTTCTTTATGATTTTATTATTACCCTTTGTGTAGTTATCATATAACTCTTTTAGCTTAGAATTATTTTCTTTTAGCTTAGCATTTTCTTCAAGTAAAATTTTGATATGATTTTCTTGATCATTGAGCTTTGTTTTCATCCAGTTTATATCTTCTATAGTTAGTTCTGTTGATTGGCTCATTGATTTTTCGTGGATATGATAGTTGGATTTAGGACTTAATGTGTCAAATAAATCTAATTTTCTTTCACTGCTTGTGTCTTTGATAGTTATTGTATGTGAATTTTCATGGGTTTTTTGTTTTTCGGAACCTTGAAATGCTTTTTTTGCTACAGCAAATTTAAATAGCTGAATAGATGATGGAGATAGTTTAGACCTGGTAAGGGATGGGTTTGAGGGATTATGATTTTTAGTAACTTCAGCTAGTTTTGTTTGAATGAAATTACTTGATTGAAAACTTTTCATATTATGATATACTTTACTGAAAAGAAAAGTCATTTTATGATGTGATCTTTATTGGGTAAAATTAGGGTTTAAAGATTTATAATCAGATTTTTTTGGTATGGTATAAAGTGGCTTTAAAGATAATTAATACTACAATTTACTTTTTTTATTATAATAAATATTTGCATAATGGACTATATGAATTATGATATTTTAAAAGATTGAATGTAGGATAATTGATTTTTGAACAAAGTACTGCAGTGAGGATGTTTGGTATAAGGTGATTAATATTGAATTATGGTAAAGATGTTTTAATTAGTTCATAAGAATTATTATTATACTTTTTAAGTCTTGAAATAAATTTAATAAGTAGAAAAACATTTTAAGGCGGCATGGTTTAAACCTTGTCCGATCGAGGTTTGTTTGTCCTACGATCTCTTTCTTTGGGCAGATTCAGTATGTTAAACCACTCGTTGTCGCTGGCTATGTAACTTTTTACTTGGCTTTTATATAGAAGCTAGTGCATAATTTTAAAATTGGCCACACTCTATAAAATACTTTGAAAAATTAATACAAAGATATATATTAATAATACAAAAAAAAAGATTTTCTTTCAATTAAAAACTATGCTTTTTTGCTACAAATAATAATATATCCATATAAAATTCTAAATTTCTAAGATATTTACCATTATCTCAACATAATCAAACTCAATATCTTCAATTCTTAAAAATCTCAATTGCCTACATGCAACCATAAATTAATAAAAGCATTTTTCATATTCAAATTTAACCTTTAAATAGCATAAAAATTTTATCAAATTACCAAATCTAATTACATTAAACTACTAAACACAAAACATTCAAACTAATAAATCCCTAAAATCCAATGAAATCCAAAAGTTTTTCATGATTTATAAGCAAAAAATATATAAAGAAATAAATAATTACAAACTGTTAAAATGATAAACTACATTGCCTCTTTTAACAAGCTTGCTATGGAGAATCTAGCCCAAAACAAGCTAGAAATGGCCTTTCACTTTATGAACAGAGCAGATAAAGCACTTGAGTCTTTACCAGATTCTTCAGAAAAAAGTTCTCTAGTCCTAATAACCTGCAACAATCAAGCATGTCTATACAAGACAATGGGTCAATCACATCAAGCTAGTCTTTTCTTAATTAAAGCATCAAAAATACAGCCATCAACACCAGAAGACTATTACAATCTAGCCAGATGTTTACTAAACCTAAGTCTACTTAAAATGGAAGATAAAGATTCAGAATCAGCTTTAGTACATTCTCTAAAAGCTTTAGATATTCTAACTAAATACTGTGAACCAGATAAAGATAAATACTATGAAAACCTTTGTACTGCTTTAAATATTATAGGTAGCCAATATAAACTTAAAGGAAATAATACTGAAGCACTTAGGGTATTTAAAAGAGGTCTTGATATTAGTGAAGAGTATCTTGGATCACAAAACCAACTAACACAAACTTTTAGGAAATATTTAGAACAAAAAAAATACAGGTTTACGAAAAAACCTAAAAGTAGCAATTTTTCTTTGCCTCGAATGAATAATCGTATGCCTCCACAACCACATTCATCTATTAAGCATAGGGAAAAACCTAGAGTATCATCGCTTGAATTTTATAATGGATCAAGGCTACCTCCTCAAAAGTTCACATTTACTAAAGATCCTAAGTATTCTATGAAAAAAGATACGGAGTTCAGTATTGATGTTACTAGAAAGACACAAATAGATTTTGATTTAAATGAAACTACACCTTTAAAAATAAACCAACCAAAGAACAACATAAAATCTTGGGATCGTCCTTGTATCTCTATACAGGCTGTATTTAGAAAATTTTTAGCAATAGAGTTTATAGAAGAAGTTAAAGATTCAAAATTAACTCGAAGGCAACTTGCAGAAAAAAAAGCAGTGATCGCACTTCAAGAATTTGAAG
The DNA here is from genome assembly GCA_001970955.1 of Stentor coeruleus. Taxonomy (NCBI): domain Eukaryota; phylum Ciliophora; class Heterotrichea; order Heterotrichida; family Stentoridae; genus Stentor; species Stentor coeruleus. Next base: position 3,879 of record MPUH01000758.1, on the reverse strand, counting down.
TGTTAAAAGAACGAGCTACTAAAGAAAACCCATACTACGAACATGAGGATTTTCATTCAATAAAAACCCACTCACGTAAAAGCACAGGACGCAGTTCTCAGAAGTAAGTGAATTATATTTAAAATATGTTTATTCTCTTGTAAAAATTTTTATACACAACAACTTCAAAGTACGATTAAATATACATAAATAATCTTTAGACTTTATATAAAAATGCATAACCTTGTTTTTAAAACATAAATTTCTATTAATCATTCTATTCTATCCCAAAACTAAACTCATAAGATGTGACAAAGTTAAGAGCTTCTTCCAAATGATCTCGTTGTTGGTATACAGGTAATTCAAGCCTATTAAAGCATGTATGAGCCTTAGGTAAAGATTTTACTGTATAAGGTATAGGGACAATAGTAAATGGACATGATTGTCCTCTTACAGTTTTAAGATCTTTAAACCCTTGAGGTGGGAGTTTTGAAGTCCCAGTGACAAACTTAAGGAGTTTTCCTAACCTCTCTTGAGTATATTTACCAATAATCAGCCAAAAATATACTATCGTCTTATGGTTATGAGTAAATTCTCCTGAATATTGAGCAAAACGTCTCCATTGTTCAACATCGATATTAGATTCCCCACATAGTAATTTTTCTAATTCTTCAGGGGTAAAATTATTCAAAAGTTCCATTGGGATCAAAGATTTAAGCCCATTTCTTATTTGATTCAATGGTTCTTCAATACCTTTAGCCATTTCATACTGACTATAAAGCTCTATATATTCTAATTTATTCTCATCTGTAATCTCAATTGCTTCTCCTTTTGGTTTTAGATTATATTTATGGACAACTCCATTGATAATTCTGTCGATACAAAAATATCCTAAACCTAAATCATTAACAGAATTAGTTTTCATTTGTTCAAAAGAATCATAAAGAGATTTACTGAAATTTTTTAAATCATTATAGCTGACTTCCTGTTGTAAAAACTGTTTATAGAATATAAAGTGTAAGCCACATGGGACTGGGATATTTTCAAGTAATGCTTTAGCAAGAAGTTTCCCTAAGAAAAAATAGTAACTAAGTTTATTTTGATCATAATTCGTCGGTACTGTAAAGTATATATCATCAGTATCTGTTCTAGTAAACATTTGCCTAGAAGTATTAAAAAACTCAGCAACCAAAGTATTTATCCATTCTTTCATAAGCCCACCAGCATCATTTGATATCTCAGACGTAAAGCTTATATGAAATTCTTTAAGCCAGTCTTTATCACTAAATTGACGAAGAAGATCATAAGAGTCTTGCAAAATTTTATCCCTCAAAACCTCAACTTCCATACTAGAACTAGCTACACTGACTTTTAGCTTTTGAACTTCCTCTGCAAAATACCCAGCTTTTTCTTCAAAACCCCCAGTAAAAACTTTCTTCGCTGGCTCAGAAAAAAAATACACATAACATGTGTTTACATAACTAGGACAACTATTTTCATGTTTTCTTATATCATTTTCTAATGAAAACATTTTCTTGCAATTCTTACAAAATAACCCATCATATGAATTGGTAAACTGAGATTGAGTCATATCATGAGATTTTTTTCGAGATGTAGAATGTTTTTCACCCATTTTTATAATCCTAATTAGTCTAGTTTTTTTTGGTTTTGATAAAGTTTTTTCCCAGGAACTTTATAACAAGCCAGAGTACAGCGAGATATCCAAGAACTCCTAAAAAGATGTAAAGGTCAAGCATTGCAGGTTTGACTTTATAAACACTAAGCGATTCTTGTTTAGAATTGTAGAGTGTAACATCTGGTGCTGGGAATTTTTGAACTTTGAAATTGAACTTCAAATCTTTAAGAAGGTCTTGGAAGTAATTCGAGAACTTGGATCCAGGGGTCATTTTAGCTGGGAATCTATTAAAATCTCTGAAATTCTCAACTAACTCTTCAAGATAAGTTGTATTAAGCACATCAGCTTTAGAAAATATCGCCTAAATATAATTTACTGTACTTTCAACACTATATAAATACTTAGCCAAACTTTCAGCTACAAATTTTATATTTCTCTGTAAAACATCCATATCAAGTTTATCATCAAATACTGAACTATAATCAACAATACCACTTCTACTATTTTCTAAATGTGATAAAGTTGCAGAAACAATTTTGTTTTTAGCGAAAATCTCATGCTGCCAAGGGACAAATGAATCTGCCATATTAACTTTTTTCTTCTTATAATCCAATAAAATATTTGATTTCTCTGCAGTTGCATTAAACTGTGAATATATATTCGTAAGTTCAGTTTCCCCATCTTTCTGGAATCTTGATACATGCATATACATATTCTCACTTTTACCTAAAACTTGATACATGCATATACATATTCTCACTTTTACCTAAAGTATCTAAACAAAGGGCAAAAAGAATATTCCCTCTTATTTGTTGAAGTTCACTTTCTTCAGTTGTAGCCCAATGTCTTAAACCTTGAAGATTTGTTGTACCACTTGATGTGAATACAAATAAAAGGTTGTATGGTGCTGGAGATTTGTCGTAAAGTTTTTTCATTAGCCTAATGAGTTCTAAGGCTATTATGACTCCACTTCCATTAGAATCAACACCTTTAGTTAATTCTGGGATTACTGAAAAAGAATCTAGATATGTGACGATGGCGATTGTTGGAAGGTTTTCACTGAACTCATAGGCAAAGCCGTAAAAGTTTTCTTGTTGTAGGTTTTTAACTAAGGATTTCTCTTCGGATGATATAGAAAACTGCAATTGGTCTGAGTCAATTGTTTGTTCTCCAGTGATTAAAAGGCTTTCATAAACTTCTAAAAGCTCAGTTGTCTCATAGGCGAAGTAAATAGGGAAATGGAAGGTATTTGACCCGAGGTAGACCTGGATCTCTCTTGTTAGCCCTGCGCCAGTAGATAAGATGATCAACAAAGCGCTTGGTTTAAGAGTGATGGTATTCTCAAGGGTTTCTTGTGTTAAGGAGGTTTCGTGGATAAGGGCAATTTTCCTTGGAACTTCGGACTCGTTTTTAAAGTGAGCACCTAAGAAATTGAACGAAGCCACTTGTGAACCGAATGATGTTCCCTCGTAATCGTATTGTATTAATCTGTGAACAGGTACTTGGACAAGTCCAGAGCACAGGCCAACCAATAATAAAAATACAATCCTTCCTTTCATATATAAAGTTTTAATCAATCAAAAATTTGCATAAGAGAAAATGCATAGAAAAATTTAGTTAAAAATCTTGATGTAAATGATTTTTTCTTTGAGGGTAACAGAAAGGGTAATGCAATTTTACTTTTGGGGCTTTTTTTAAAGGTTTTTGATATAGAGTATTTTTAATTATTTTTATTATGATGTGAGGTATTTTTTATGGATGATGTAAAGTTTTTTTTATTATATGCTGTGCTAAATGCTGATTTTTGCTTTTGTATTTAAAATTATGCAATTTTTTGTTATTGATAAATGTTGGAATTTTGATTTAGTATTTGCCTATGTTTTAACTGATTATGGTGTCGATGAATTTTTATGATTTTTTATGCAGAGATAGTGACTCTGATATATTTTGAAATGGTTTTATCAGAATAAATTTATGAATGTTATAAAAATAATGTTGTCTCAGTTAATTTCAATAATAAAATGATACAATTTAATAATTCCAAAGTGTAAAAGGCACAAAATTCCAATAAGCTATCTAAGAATCTAATATCTTTATAATCAATTACTAAAAATTATTGATCTTCAGCCTATCTTTAAAAAATTGTATCATAAAACTACCTTTATAATACCCTCAACCATTAAAACCATAACAACTGCATCATATCCCTACAAAATACTCAAAAATCCTTTTCAATCCAAAACAAAAAAATGCCGCGACAACAA
>MPUH01000757.1:0-36530 GCA_001970955.1 Stentor coeruleus | reverse complement strand
ACTAGTAACTTGGCTATAGCAACCCTAAGATTTGAAATGAAAAAAGAATCATTGATTACAATTATATTACAACAAGAAATAGTGAGCTTAAACTCAAAATAAAGGAGCTTTAATAAATCTATTATCGAATTAAAAAACTCTATGTGAAAATACTAATAGGAATACATTAACTGATTTACAGAAAAAACTTAAACAGCATTAAGAATATTTATAGGCAAAAAAGGATAAACTTGAGAATTGAACTGAAAAGAACTCATCCCAATGTGAAAAAAATCAAACTTAAAATAGCGAGGGCACAAAATCATATTTAAAAAATAAGAAAAATTTGAAAAATGAGTATAAAATGCTTACATGAAGCTAATAAAAACCAAAAGCAAAAATAACATCTAGTAAAATTGCAATCAACGTATATTCAACCCACAACCGATTTCATCAAAAAAAAACAAATAAAATCCTCTCTAAATCATCTCTATTCTTAAATTTTTACTTCATATTCCCAATTTATCTTCCCATCCAAATCTTCTATCACGCAAATTTTCCATACTCTTAGCATNAAAGCTAATAAAAACCAAAAACAAAAATAACATCTAGTAAAATTGCAATCAACGTATATTCAACCCACAACCTATTTCATCAAAAAAAAAACAAATAAAATCCTCTCTAAATCATCTCTATTCTTAAATTTTTACTCCATATTCCCAATTTATCTTCCCATCCAAATCTTCTATCACGCAAATTTTCCATACTCTTAGCATCTCTAAAATATTTCCCTCTATCCCTAATCTTCTAACATAAAAAATCCTAATTAAAATAATAAATGTCCTTATACAGCATTGGGACTGAGATCAAAGTGGAGATGACAAATAACGATGAGCATATCGGGAGAATATACTCATACGATGAAGATTTCAAAATGCTTGTTCTCTTCAAAGGTAGTGAAGTAGTTCGTGATTTTATATTCCTAAATACGACTTTCATTAAAAACATCTCAATCACCGATTCCGTAGCTAAAGGTATTGACTACGATATTCAAGACATAGATTTAGACAGATTCATGAAAGAAGTTGATAAAAAAATCGCGAAAGATATTGGAAAAAACGAAAATATCAACACGTTAGTATCTAATGATGTCCAAGCACTTTTTAATGAATTATCAAAGACTAATAAATGCGAATGGAATGGGGTTAATATTTCCTTACCTGTGCTTAATGTTACTATTATCCCACCTTATAATTCAGATAAATCTGTGATTGGTCCAGATGTTCCACGTAATAGGATATCCCATGTCCTCGGGAACATTCGGGTAAAATTAGGTCTTAACTAAATTATTTTCAAATACGTAAAGTTGTGTAGATTGAAAGGGAAATGATGATTATTAGATTTGAGGGTTTTATTAGTATGGTAATTTAATGATTGGGTTAGTTTTGTGTGTAAAAAAAATGAATTTGTATTGAGGTTGATGGGTTTTTTTAGGGTTTTGGATGAAAGGATTATTGATTTTAGAGATTGTATGGGTTAAACAATTTTGGATTAGGATTCAGTAGATTTTTATAAAAATAAGTAAAGCGTTGACTGAATTTTTACCAGGTAAATTAAATAAATTGTCAGATAAAAATAAGATGATTTTTTGAAGGTGCGAAGATTTGATAAAGTGGTATAGGATTTTTATTGAGAGGATGCAGATAAAGTTTATATAGATGGGATGTGAGGATGGGTAATTTTTTAATATAGAGTAAATGCTATTAGTGTGAATAATTGTCATGACTCACAAAAACAAAAAGCTCAAACTCGTCACTGATAACGTCTATTTTCTCAATAACGCTTTTATCATTTTACAATTCTCAACATATACCCAAATTGCAACACCAAAAACCTAAAACAACATTTTAACTTACTGCGAAAATTTGAAACTACATAAAAATAAACTCCCATAATCTTCATATCTAATCCAAAACCTATCAGCGAACCAAAACACAAAAAATCCCAACAAAACCGAAAAAAAATCATAACCAAATACCTAACCGAATTACCAAAACCAAAAATCCTTTTCCCAAAATCATAAACTTCCAATTTTCTACCCCAAGCTTCAATCATCAAACCAATTTAAGTAAAACTCATACCCACTCTAACACCCAAAACCCAATTCCCCAATCCCATCACTAAAATTAACGATAAATACCCGGCGACACTTTTCTTATCATATTTTCATACTAATAGTAATACTTTAGCCTTTAAAATAATAAATGAAAAAACTATCAGATTACAATTCTCTAAAGGAACTCCCAAAAAAAATCCCAAACGAGTCCAGTACAGGTAAAATCATCGACAAACCTACTCCTCCTACAACAATGAGTTTCGGTCTAAAATCACAGAAAATCCCAACATTAGCCCAAGCGATCCCAACTCTTCCTGAAAGCAAGTTTTTCCCAAGTTCAGGACGTAACTTGCATATATCTCAACATTCTGGACAACAAGGTCATACAGTAAGCGCAAACATATCAACAACTAACAGCGCTAATAATTCTCTGGTTAGTCCAATAAACATAAGTCTCCAAAGGCCAGTTCCAAACGATAGTAATTTGAATTTCAGTATATATTCCCAAAGAAATGATGTGAGTATCAAAGGGCAACAATGGTCAGATTTAGCATTACCAACTACCCCAGCAACGGTTCTAAAAGCTTTTGCAAATAAACTCACATCATATGAACAAGCTGAAATCCTTAAGTACCCTTCAGTATTTTGTATAGGAATCGATGCTAAAAAACTTAAAAGCAATATGCAGCCAGGAGTGAATTTTGGCTTTGATGATGAAAATGGGGATTATAGACCTGTGATTAAAGATCATATTGCTTATAGGTATGAGATTTTTGAAATCATTGGCAGAGGAAGCTTTGGTCAGGTTTTTAGAGTGTTTGATTATAAACATCAATGCTTTTGTGCGTTAAAGATGATAAGGAATAAGTCTAGGTTTCATCAACAGGCTGCTATAGAAATTGAAGTTTTAAAAGCTTTAAGGCAGAAAGATGAGGGAAATGTGTATAATGTTGTACATATACAGTCTAGTTTTAGCTATCGGAATCATATTGTAAGAAATATTTAGTGTATATGTTTTGAACTTTTAAGTATGAACTTGTATGATTTTCTTAAAGGTAACGAATTCCAAGGATTGTCTCTTAATTTAATCAGAAGGTTCGCTATACAAATCCTCCAAACTTTAGTCCTATTGAGTAACTCTAAGATTATTCATTGTGACTTGAAACCTGAGAATATCCTTTTAAGACAGCCAAATCGCTCAGCAATAAAAGTTATCGATTTTGGCTCTTCATGTTTTTCAGACAAACGTATTTATACTTATATCCAAAGCCGTTTCTATCGCGCTCCAGAAATAATCCTTGGAATCCCATACACAACAGCAATTGATATGTGGAGTTTTGGGTGTATCTTAGCCGAGCTCTACACTGGTTTTCCTATCTTTCCAGGTGAATCTGAAGCTGAGCAACTTTTATGCATAATGGAATATCTAAACATACCTTCAAAAGAACTCTTACAAAAATCAACAAGAAAAAAATTATTCTTTGATAATGAAAATCAACCAAAAATCATAGCGAATTCTAAAGGTAAAAAAAGACACCCAGCAACAAGAAGGTTATGTGATACACTAAGAAACGCAGATAATAGATTTATTGGTCTTATAGAATCATGCTTTACATGGGAACCATCTGTAAGAATAACCCCACAACAAGCTTTGATGTGTGAATGGATAACTGAAAATAACAAGCCTTTGATAAAAGACCCACAGGCAAAAAGTTCAGATATCAAGCCTAGTTCGACCCGTCGAGCGAATGCCCCTAAATCATTTCTATTTACGTAACTCTAAATATTGTGTTAAGAGAATAATTAAGTTAAAGGATGGATTATATAGAGTTGAATTCTATTCCTGAAGTAGCTAGTTCAGATGAAGAACCTTTAGATTTGATTCAATTGACTATGAAAATCAGTTTAGATGATGGCTCAGAGACCCCAGAAACCCCACTTTCAGCACTTTTTCGTCAGGAAAGCACTAGGTCTAGATATGATTTTTCACGTCAAGAATCTTATAAACAGAAACCTCCTGCTATTGATACATTTCCAAGTATAAGAGGACTAGAATATGAATCAGCTAAACCTGTGGCAGAAACTCCTAAAAGACGACCATCTGGGTTGATAAAAAGTAATTTTTCAGATCATCTTAGAGTAGACTCAGAAAGAGAGATAAAAACTTATGATGATGATGTAAAAAGTATAGCCTCTGAAAATACTGAGAAAAGTTTTTCTAGAAGAGGGACAAAGAGAAGTAAAACTTTTAATGCTGCTGATAATATTGACATTTTAAGGAATATTATTGTTGGGAAACCTATTGCCCCTGAGACTATGCTTATTGCTGCTATTGGAAGTATATATGAAGTAGATTTAAACTCTAGAAGAAAAGATATACAACTTATAGACTTAGCTTCAAATAACCTTGAGCATGTGAATATGAAATACGATCAAGTTATTATGTATCAAGAAGAAATTCATGACGATGCTTTAAAACTAGAACAAAAATATGCGGAAAATCAAGAAGAAACTCTGAAAATAGAAGAAGATATGGCGAAATGCAAGAATTTATATACAGAAAACCGCATAAACTTAGAAAATAAACTCAAAAGCATTCATCATAGAATTTATCTAGCAATGAATGGGCAAGAAAAACTTAATTACACACTAAAAGACATAACAGAAAAATATGAAACTATGCTTAATGAGAGTTTAGAAATCGAAGAAAGGTGTGAAATGAGCATTGAAGATTTACAAATGGACCTTTTTATCATTGAAAGTTCAAGGATTAAACAACAAAAAACATATGAAAATTTACAAAAAATCTTAGACGACATAAAAAAAGAAAAGGCAAAGAAAAAAATGCTCAAAGAAAAAATCCGCATATGCACCGAAAGTTTATGTGAAGTGACTAGTTATCTAAACGATTCAAAAATCAAAAAAGAACTCGGGCAAGAATTCAGCGAGTTACTAACTTCAATGAAAAAAGAAATCTCTGATTGTATCCAAGCAGAAAAAGGCTTTGCCCTAAATGCAGCCACAGATCCAAAAAGTATAATTCCTTATTATAGAGCTTCAGATACAAACATAAAATAGTACAAATTTTTTTATTGTATAAAATAATAAAAACTATAAAATACCTATATTATATAAACTACATCCATCCTTTCCATTTAAAAAACACCAAAATTGTAATAAAAATCAACAAAGATATAGTCACAATACCAATAAACGGCCATTCTCTAGTTTCATAAAAAAAAGGCACAAGAACATTCATACCCCATAGTCCAGCAACTAAATTCAAAGGCAAAAATATAGTCGAAATCGATGAGAAATACTTTGTAATATCATTAAGTTTTGCTGAGCTTGCAGCCAAAGTGTTATCAATAGACTCGCTAAATATTTTCTCAGCAGTTTTGACTAGGATTTTATTATTAGAAATCTGTTCAACTAATACTGTTGTCCTAGATTCTAAAGACCTTAAATAATATTTTATATGCTCAGAAAAAAAAGGACATTTAAGAAGATGATGAAAAAGTTTTGATTTTGGAGCGATAACTTCTTCTAAATATATAAGGTTTTTTTGTGATAAAGCAAGGCTGACAATGAATTCAATACGATCGTTTATCCCAAATTCACTACAAGAAATCATGCATTGATGAGCTTCTTCACTGATTTTTATTATAAGCCCTTCAAGTCTTGAATAAATAGCTTCAAGGATTTTATGGAATATTGACTCGATTTTTGTACAACCTTGCTCTTCACCGATTTCAATACGGATTTTTGATATCCATTTTTTTATTGGCTCTTTTGGTCGAGATTTTAAGTCAGAAGCTCTTGATGGGAATTGAGAAAATTTGAGGTCTTTTTTAAACACTTGGTCTATGCAGTAAAGTTCATCTTCTGCGAAAATTATCATGAGGTCTTTGAAAACTACCATTTTCAGGGAGACTGGAGTTTCTAAGCTGTTGAGATTGTCTGCATCGTTTATTGTTAAGAGAAAATAATCCCCGAATAAATGCAAGGAGTCTTTGTTGTTAAGCCAAGAATTCGAGCATTCTGAGTCGAGTACTGGGTGTAAATCGTATTGTTTCCTTATGGTTTGGATACTCATATCATCAAGACCTAAAAACAATAACACATACGAGTCATTTTCATGTCTTTCTTGTGATATAAAATCCAAAGCGTCTTCAAAAGATAAACTCTTACAGAATTTGAAGTTCAAGTCAAAAAGAGTGATTTCTTTAAGATGGTTTGGTCTACGGGAATTTATTGTACTCGACTTCTTAACTGTTGATGCTGAGATTCTAGCAATCCTTTCTAAACCTTCAGTTCTGCTTCCCCACATTTTTATAAAATTATCTAAGTTTTTTTAATGGTAATTACGTCTAATAAAGCTTTTTCACCAGTTTTCGAAGGGTCAAGTTGGCTTGATAACGGGCTCAAAAGCTTTTTGGTTTTGTTTTTAAGTCCACTTTTTTCAACTAAAGCAACTAAAACCCAAACCCCTCTACTTTTTATTAACTTTTCCAAATAGTCTTTTCGTGATTTAAAAGCTTTGAAATACGCTTTTGTAAAAATATTCTGTTTAGTCTCAGCTTCAAGTTCAATAATTTTTTTAAGAATCCTATGACCGCAATTATTATCCATAATCTCCCAGTTTAAAACTGCATTTCCACAATCAGATACTATTTCATTACAACTAAACCCGTTTAATATAGCTAAAACTGTAGCGATTATAAGAATATTAAGTTTTGGGTTGTTGATAAGTTCTTTAAAACTATTGTGGATTTCTTTAGAAAACCTTGGGAAAATCTCTTTAAATATTTCACGTTTTTTTGTTGATAAATCTTTTTTACTTGTTGTGTTTAGGTTTTCATTTAAAGCTTCTTGTTCGTTTGTGCTTAAGGAATTTGATGAAAAGTCATAAGGAAGTAAATGCATTAAAAACTTCATCCCATTAATCGAGTTAACATAATTCTTCATATTTTGGATAATCGGCATAATGATCATTTTATTTACTCTTTTTGTATCATCAACTACTTGAATAAGTTTGATAAAAAACAAATAAGCATAAGATTCTGGGTCGTAAATATATTGAACAAGTCCTTGAGCAGACTTTAAAATACCTTTTCTTTGTTTGATATCAGAAATTGCTAAAGCTTGAATGGCTAATATAGTCCCATAGCGAGACTGAAAAAGGCTTTCAAATTTATCGAAAAGCTGTGTTAAAGTATCATATTTTTCATCATCAGTACAAACTGATAGATAAATATACACAATATGCATAACAAGCTTGTATTCGATTAAATCTTTGCTGAAGATTTTTTTTATTGAGATTGATTGTTTTACAGACTCAATTGATTCTTTGTCTAATGCTTCAAGGTTATGATCTTGAACGTTTGCGTTAAATATGGCACTTAGGACCCGAGCTCGGTAATTGCCTTCTTTGTAAAGGAGGTCAAGGAAACGAATCCCGTATGTGGTTGTTACCATACGTTTAGCATTTTCTAGGACTTCTGCAAGTAATTCTTCTTTGTCACCTAGTTTTAAGAGTTTCTTTGCCAGAAAATAAGAATACTTTCCTGCAGCTAACTCAGCAAAATTTGGTCTGAGCTTTTCTGCAATACTCGATTTCTGAGCATCACTCCCATACTTGAGACAAGCTTGAATAACTCTTGAAAGGTCGTGCTTTTTACTAGCACTTAATAGGTCCTCCCCTAAAAGTCCCAGAATTTTTTGACTCAGCTTTGTTCTGTCACGTGCATCTTTCGACAAGAGTTTTGAGTAATATTTGTTGATTTCTTTCCTTGTGTTATCAACTTCAGGAAGCTCTTGTGGCTTGTTTAGCTTGATTTTTTTGTGAGTGACTGAGGTAACTGGTCTCTTACGTTTGTCGACCATTTATCTAGAATAACTTATATGAGATATTTTTTAGATATAGGCAATTTAGATATAAAATATATTTTTAAGGTTTTCTTTATGGAGCTGTGAAGAATCTTATGATTATATTAAAATTATATGCTATTTTTTAAATGAAAACCTATACGTCAGTAGTAATTTGTATAGTATTTACACATGCTATACATTATAAATACTGGCAATGATGTAGTATACACTAGTGTAATAAAAAAGGGAAAAATTACAAACAATTGTATATAGGCCCCCAAAAAAACTACGATTTTCCTTGTTAAAACAACTAATAGTAGAAGTTGCTGGACCAAACACAATAATTATAAGAAGAAATATAGTGATATAATATAACTATATTAATCAATATATACTATAATATAAACATACTAATCTATATACAAATATACATAAAATTATACCCAAAAGCAATAAAAACGCCTAAATTACTCACAATTTTTAAGAGAAAGTTATATGATTAATTCCTCAAAAATAAATTGTAATAGAAATGAAGTCCTTGAAGTCCTTGATCACGACATAATTGTCCCTGATTTTCTCCTAACAGTAAGCATTCTAAAGCAATTGTAGTACTGATTTTAAATATCTCAGCTGCTTCCTTTGACGAAAGATGTCCAACTTCTCTGATTTTTTCAATCAGCGACCTTGTTAAATTTTCTACAGCTTGTCCTCCAAGTGATAAAGCTTTAGTCCCACCAGCAAGTACTCTAATTTTAATAGGTAAAGATAAACTTTCAAATAATTCACAAGCTTGAGCCATATCACTAGGCGATATAACACTACCTCCACGTGCTCTATTATAGATACAATATGCATCAAGTAAAGGTAGAAGCCCACCATTATTTTGTAAAGGTTCTTTAATAAAATCACATAATTCTCTAGCAAGTTGAGGTATATAATTTTTACCAGCAGTTTCTTTTGTCACACCTGATGTAAAGCCCATACTAGCCATTGTAGCTTTGATTTCTTGAAGTTCTGGATCTTTACTTTCATCCATTTGTTTTAGTTTGGAAGCTAAGTTTTTCAGTTCACGTGATTTGTCGCTTAAGGATTTAAGATCTTTGAAACCAGCTGAGAGAGTTTGGTTTCTATCATGGGTGTCTTCTTTTAATGCTTGTTTTATTCCTCCTATACCATAACCTTCAACTTTTATTTGCTTTTGTTCTACTATGATAGGTTTATTCCAAGACTCAGCTCTACAGGCAGTGTCTATTTGTGTAAGAAATTCATCTCTTCCTCCTACTGTAAACTTCATACTTATCATACTTGGCATTAGAGCTTGTGGCATGTATTCATGTAGATATTGTGGAAGAGCTTTAATCCTAACATTGAACTCAATTCTGTGAGTCCTCAAAAAACCTCCTGCTGCTTTTTGGCCTTCAATATAAGCTAATGGTATAGCAAAGTTCTTTTTACTTACACATACTAATCTATGTGAAGTTAAATAGCAATAATACTCTCCTTGTTTTGAATCACTACATAAAAAATACTCAAAAAGAACTTCGACTTTACTTTGCTCTTTAATAATAACTTCATTTGGAATTAAAACTGGTCTTGAACTTTCTGTCAATTTGACTTCCATGATTATTATTATAAGGCTTTGTAATATTCATATATATTATTTACATTAATTATATACTTTAAATAACAGCATATTAAAATTACAACACAAAAAATTGTATATGACAAAACTATATTTTTAGTATTAGTTAAGAATTATCGCTTGACTATTGGCCAACTCTTGTTAATGACAAAACTATATAAAAAAATAAAATTCGCATATCAGAAAAACAAATGCAGAAATTAGACTTGAAAGTTATGCATAATATTTATAAAATTATAATTTTCAATTTAGTTTTGGCTTATTTAATATTTTTGCTATAAAAATATTAAATCTTGCAGTTATTTCTTTAAAATTTGTCCTGCTAAATTGAGTTGTTTTTATAACTATTGATTATGCAGCGATCTTAAAATAAACTAAAATTTTAGTTATTTTAGAAGAGTTTAGTATTTTTATAGTTTTAAATAAAGTGCTGTGGATGTATTTTTTTGTTTTATAATAATTTTAGATTTTTTGGATGAATTTTGAAATATATTGTATAGAATTAGCAATTTTTGTAGACGTAAAACTTCTACATATGTAATTTTGATTTGATGCAATTTTATATATAGGAACTTAGCCCTTATGATCATTGAAATTAATGAAATACACATAAACTTAAAATATTATATTTTAAGATATTTATGAAAGTATAAAAATGTGATAAAATATGTAATATATTTTGGTTACTATAATCATATCTAAAAAAATCTGGTTGAAGCTTTGCACAAAAGATTTATTTAAAGTAAAAAACTAAATATAACTATTGAGTATCACAAATAAAACTCGTATTTTTATTTCATAAATAATTTCTAAGTTTCACTCAGATCTCTCATTTAAAAAGCAAATTTTAAAGTATAAAATATTTTTTAGAGCAATTGCATAATGAAAATAGTCTTTATTTTATCTTAATTCTTTATTTCTGTTTCTTTAAAATAAGATAAAGTTTATAAATCATTTAATTTTATTACAATTCCAGCAACAAACCCTAAAACTAAATATATTTCCCATAAAAACAAAGCATTATTCATAATTTTATAACAACAATAATATACTCAACTTACAATTTCCATATCTTTTTAATATACTTTTACGCTAAATAACTTATCCCCATATTATCTCTTAATCAAAAATAAAATCCATACTATAAAACTATTAATTTTTTCCTATCTTATAATCATTCCAAAGATAAAAGCTATAAATTATTATTTAATCAACTTATCATTAGCTTATATTATTTACTTAGAGTTCCTGAATCTTAGTAATCATTGATTTAGAAATATAAAATTTATGCTCTTAAAACAGTTTTTGAAAAGAGAGGATTGACAAGGCAAAATTTATATGTAAATTCAAAACTGTTAGCATACTATAATCAAGCTCGAAATGTGTGGATTAAGTATTAAAAGGTTAATAGCAAAGAGAAGCAAAAGGAAAAAAGTCATTTGATTTATGAAATGCCTCGAAAAATTGAAAAGATTTTAGCAAGGGAATTAGAAACATTTTGTTTAAACAAGATGATTGAATGATAATTAAAATCATAATAATCAGCAAATATTATTGTAAGAAAGAAATCTATTGTAAAAACTATGCTTTCTGTTGTAAAAGAAAACTATAAATTAAAACCATTTTTTATATACGTTCCAATCTTTTTTCTGCTGGAAATTAACTTAATAACTCTAATACTACTTCCAAATAAACTTTAATACAAATAAAAATGGGCTGTGGAAATCCAATGCTAAAACGCAGAAAATCAACTCAAGTCTGTATAATGAAACCACAAATAAATGATGCATGGTCTACAACCTCAAACAGTTCTAGACTTGAAGACTATTCGATTTCAACACTACTCGGCAAAGGAGGATTTGGCAAAGTGGTCAAAGCTCAGCATGTTTCAACTAAAGCCCAATTTGCAATCAAAATGATAGCAAAAAATCCTTCTAAGCCTAATCAATCGAAAAAAGCCTTAAATAATGAAGTGAGTGTCCTAAAAAAACTCAACCATGAGAATATAGTTTCATACATAGATTCTTTCGAAGATAGTTCATTTTTATATATAGTCACTGAGTTATGTCAAGAGAAAAACCTATATGAAAAAATAAAAAAAGCAGGAAAACTTAAAGAAAACACTGTCAAAGAAATTTTACTTCAAATATTATCAGCTGTTGAATACCTGCATGATAACAAAATAGTTCACAGAGACATAAAACTTGAAAATATTTTATTTGTATCTGAAGGGTCAAATAAAATAAAACTTACAGACTTCGGCACAGCTGCAAACTTAGAAAAAAACCAAAGAGTTTCTGGGTGTTGTGGCTCTATTTTTTATATCGCTCCAGAGATGTTAGAGGGAGATTATAATGAAAAAATTGATATTTGGAGCTGTGGGATATTAGCTTATGCATTATCCACTGGTAAATGGCCTTATGAAGAACGGACTACAGAAGAAGTTCTTGAAAAAATTTTGTGCTCACCTTTTCAGATAAGTGCTGATAATTGTGAAGGGCTGAGTAATGAATTTGTTAGCCTGCTGAAAGAAATGCTTAGAATAAAACCTGAAGAAAGAATTTCAGCTTCTGATGCTATAAGACATAAATTGTTTAATGATGTTATTTTATTTTATTTTATGTTAAATTATGAATTAGTGACCTGCTTGAAGAAGTTGTCACTTTTCTTTTTGAGGATGATATAAAAAATGTAACAATTTAACTAATGTTTAAGATAAAGATAAGTTTAATATTAAATATAGTTCGTTTTTTGATAGATATTTTTAGATTTAAAAGCTGTTTGCATGTTGTATCTTTGCTTTAAATCATTATTAATAGATTGTTTTATTATGAAATATCATTTTGAATTATGCAATTTTATAATAGATTTTGGTTTTAGAAGAGGAAAATTGTTTCAGTAGTTTTTGATATTAAATAAATATTTTAGTACTTGGATGATTTTAATTATATTCACTCAAAGAATATATCGATAAATTAAATTATAATCCTTTAATGTTTTAAAATGGCCCTCAAGTTCTTCAATATCCAAATCATTCCAACTTAATACCTCATGATTTCATTACCTTATTTATTATGCTTATAACATCAAGGAAAATTCTTCATCAATTAAATATCTGAAGATTGAGAAAGCATTAATTAGTGCTGAATGATAAAAAAAATTCTTACAGGAAATTTCCATCTGATGGCAGAAGTACTTTCCCTTCAACAAAATAACTTATCCATTTGCTTAATAGCTAATATATAAAGAAACCTAAGTATAAGATCTAATGTTTCACATGATTTCCCTACAACGTTAAGGGTTAAAAAAATGCCATTTAATTTTTAGTCTAAGTGTTACAAAAAAGACAGTCAAACTCAATGAAGAACTGTAAATAGTATATTTTTAGGATTTTGTTAATAAAATAAAGCTTAGTAAGGGTTAGATAAATAGAATAAATCATATATTCTCATATATAAAGATTTTTATAAGTTTTTAAACACCTTCTTATTTTTATCAGAAAATGCTGACTTAACCCACTCTAAGGTTTTACCCAAGCCTCCACTTGATTTATAATTTTCTTCTGTTCAACAAAATCTAAATTTTATATAATTAGGTCTCCCATTAAAACATAAATCCTTATAAAACAAACTATTTTTCCATATAAGTAATTATGTAAAAAACATTGTTTATATAAAACTACTTATCAAAAAAAAAATGCTCATTATAGTTACAATTAGTTATTTGCTTGAATATTCTTAAACCAATCATGCTTAAGAGCCTCAGTGGCTGAAACTCTTTCTTCAGGCTTGATTCTGAGCATTTTTTTAAGTAATTCCTTGCATTCTTCTGAAATACCTTCAGAATTCTCTTCAGTTAACTGAAAAGGTTTGGCAAAAACCTGTACTTTAATTTTCTGTGGATCGCAACCATAATAAGGAGCTTTTCCTGTTAGTAGTACATAAGCTATTATCCCACAACTCCATATGTCTACTTTTTCATTATATCCTCCATTAAGAACTTCAGGTGGGATGTATGAAGGTGAGCCATAACATCCAAACATTAAACGATCACTTTCTAGCCAGGTAGCATTGCCGAAGTCACCGATTTTTATTTTGTAACCATCCGATTCTTCAAGGAATATGTTGTCAGGCTTTAAATCTCTATGAACAACATTTTCTTTATGTAAAAACTCAAGAGCTTTTAATATTTGAAATAAAACATAAGCTGCCTCATTTTCAGAAAATTTTCTTTTTTTACAAAGCCTTTGAGACAAATTTCCACCTTTACAAAGTTCTGTCACAACATAAAAATTTTCCTGATCTTCTAATGTTTCATAATAAGCAAGTAAATGAGGATGAGAAATTTTCTCTAATATTTCTGATTCTTTGAGTGTATAATTCATATTGTAATGCTCAAAGATTAATTTTGATTTTTTAATAACTTTTATAGCCCTGCATGTGCTTGAGACTAAATGCTTGGTAGATATCACATGGGAATAAACCCCTGATCCTATTGACGATATGTAAGAATATCCTGCAGATTCAATTGAGGATGTATCATCAGATATTGAGGCTCTTGAAGCTTCGACTGATACTTTGTTAGACTTGACTTTAGAATAGTGACCTTTTATATGCTTTATACTTACGCAACCCATATTTATTACTGATGCACTGATGGAATAATAATATGGGCGTATAGTATGGATTATTAGTCTAGAAGATATATCATTTGAATTGACAGATTAGAACTTGTGAGGAAGAGAAATTTTAATGGGAGATATATTTCTAGGTTAAAATAAAGAAAATGCTTAAAAGTGAGTATAAAAATATAAAAATCATAATAACTTGATTATTAAGAAAAAAGAAAAAAATTTTTTTTGGCTTCTAATTTTTTTTGTTATTTATCGGTGTAAGGACATCCTCCTAAGTTAGTATATATAAACTCAAAGATATGTTGCTTAATATCAAAATAAAAATAATAAAATATATACTTATATTAAAAACCATATTATTTCTGTCGAAAAATTCTTAAATACTTTGCTTATACATCTTATATTCTAATAACTTTATGTTTATAATAAAAAAATTAGTTCAACAAAAAATGACTTTATAAGCAAAAACCTAGTCTAACCTAAAAAAATCCATGCTTTTTTTATTCTATTTCATTTATTACCCAAAAGTAGTCTTAGCTTTTCTATGCCTTGACAAATTTTTCTTAAACCACCAATGTTTAAGTGCATCCGAAGCAGATATTCGATTTTCAGGGTTTAACTCCAGCATTTTCTTCAAAAGGTTCTTAAGTTCTCCAGAAAACCCTGCACATTTTTCGTCTACCAGCTCAAAAGGCATTTTCCCAACTTGTTCAATTTTATGAAAACCTACATATGGATATTTTCCTGTCATCAAAATATAAGTAATAATCCCACAGCTCCAAATATCAACTTTTTCAGTATATTTCCCTCTGAAAACTTCTGGAGCTATAAAATGAAGTGACCCATAAATGCCTTGAGTTTTACCATCAGGTCCAAGTTCACTTAAATAATCAAATCCTGCAACTTTAATGGTATTACTAGCAAAATCTTTTATCAGTATATTTTCTAAGCTTAAATCTCGATGAACAATATTATTACTATGCATATGTTCAATAGCTTGAAGTATTTCATGTATATATTTACTAGTTTCGATTTCGGAAAATTTTTCTGCTTGTTTTGATTTGCGGAAAAGAGAAAAACCTTTGCATAACTCAGTTACTATGAAAAAATAGTTGTTGTCAGAAAAATGTTCAATATATTCAATTATGTTTGGATGGGATAGTTTTGAGTGCAAAGTTGCTTGTATGGAATAAGTGTTTGGGTCTATGTTTCTTTTGGAAAGACGATTTTTAGGCACGACTTTTAGTGCTCGATAGGTTTTTGTTGGGATATGCTTGACTCTTATGATCTCAGATAAAGTCCCAACTTTTAGAACTGATAAAGAAACATAATCAGGGTGGAAAGTTAGCCCAAGACTATCAATGATAGATGGTGGGAATAAGTCATTTTTGACACTTATTGAATGAATATCTTTTGATTTATCTTGACGATTTTTGATTGCAGCGCAACCCATTTATTACCATCAGTTATTTCAATTCAATTTGATGTTCTTAAATTTTTAAAATTCATCAAATATTTAGATTTTTTCCTGAATAAAATAATTTTCCACTCAAAATAAGACAAATTTCCCTAAAAAAAATTATGTTTACAGCATCCTTATTTTTTAAGAATTTCTCTAGAAATATTTGATCAATTCATGTTTTATTTTTCAAAACAAAACTTAAGCTAAAAGAAAATCTGCCAAAAACAGTATATTCTATTTGTAAAAACTATTTATGTATTTCCCTATATTTTGAGAGTAATATGAAATTTCGAACTTAAAATTTGGATTTTTTCTAAATGGGATAATTCAGAAGCTTGAATTTTTAAACAAATTATTTTTTCATGTGTTAGTTTGAGTTCTAAGTTTCTTTATGAAATGTTTTAGACTAGGTAGTTTAAGATATATTTGTAAGAAGTTTCTTTATGAAATGTTTTAGATTAGGTAGTTTAAGATATATTTGTAAGAAGGTTATATAATCAAGTTGGAAAGGATTTTTAAGGTTATCTTAGGTTTTAAAGTTAGCTATGTAATAAATTTATTCTTAAAGCGGAATATAGTTATATTGTAGTGAATATAATAGTAAATATTTTATAGCTGATGTCAGAAATTTTTTATTTCATAATGTGTATTAGTTATATATAAGATTAAAGCAAGTTGGTACTAATAAGAAAAATAGACTATGCTAAATGGAAATTCATATGTAAAAAAAGGTATTTTTTACTAGAAGCGTAGTCAGGAATAAAACAAGATTGAGGATAATAACTATTATTTATTTATATCCCAAGTTTTATTTGAAAAATTATTTTTTTAGATGATTATAAAGTATATATATTCACTAAGCTCTCTATTGCAAGAATATCAACTAAAACAATTGATTTTCCCTCTAATTCTCTGTCTTACAATCTTAGCAAATTCTTATCTGCCTTCATCATGACCCATTCCATTTTTTTCAAGAAATTCCATTATTTACAAGATATTCACTTCATCAAGTCCTATGATTTAAAAATTGAATCGTAATCTCAATAAATTTCTCTGATTTTCTCACCTTCTTCTCTATATTTACTAAATTTAGTTTTATAAAAACCAAATCTTTAAATAACTTTTTACCTATAAACCCAAATATTACTTCTAATATCATATCTTCGGGCTATATAATTTGTTGTTTCAATCATTGAATTATCCCTCACAACAACTAGTTTATCAGCTAATTTTGGGTTGTCACTGAAGCATAAAAATATCAATATCAACACGAATCCATGTTTCAGAAAAAAAATTTACTTCGATTTGATTTCTTGGATTATTTTATATATTTCTTCATTGATTTCCCGAATAAAATCAGGACATTTAGATGCAGATTCAGAGATTCTGTTTCATATTGACTGAGCTTTTTCTTTGAATATTGCAATATGTTCCTGATCACGCTTGCAGAAATAACTATTTGCTAAAACATTGTGGATTTATTTATTTTTCCCGATTAAGTTTTTGTATTCCTGCCTTCTCATGATTAAGATTACGAGACTTTTACTTTCTTTTCTGTGCTTTTTTGACATCAAGTCTGTAAACATATAATCATTATTTTAAATTTATATACCTAATCTAGAATATTTTATTCAAAAAAGTTAAAATATGTGTATAATATTATCAAAGTTGATGAATCTTAGAAATTCAAACATAAAAATATAATAACTAAATAAAAATATCATTTATTAAACTCATTTGATTATAGATTGAGTTTCTTAAACTAAAGAGATTTTATATATACTCATACATAAGAATATACTGTTTTTATTAATCTAAATATAGTATAGCTGAATAAAATCAAAGGCATTAACACTCAAATTATCATATATACAAATTCTTTCTATTGCAAAACCCCATAACATCTACAAACATAGATAGAATTTGATAAAAAGTTTTTTAAAGAAAACATTTTATTGATATTATGCTATAAAGCTTGCTTAAATAATCGTGGAAATATAAACATCAAGGTAAACGATTATATTATTTAAATTGGCTTAAGACTTTGTATACTTATTTTAAAGCAACAACCTTTATCTAAAGTTAAAAAATTAAACTTATAGAATATGGTGTTTTATTATTATTTATATATCTAAAGTTAAAAAATTAAACTTATAGAATATGGTGTTTTATTATTATTTATATAGTACTTTTAAGAGACTCTTATTGTTATATATATAACTTTATCTTTAGAAACTTCAAGATATAGAAAAAATAAAGAATTTTTATATTTGTTGAAGGTTAAAGTTTTCCTATAAACTAAGGAATTAAAAGTATTAAGGCATGCCAGAAATAATTTTAAAGGTTTTGTGGTAATAATATTATGATAATCAATATTATTGAAGTAGATTTTGACTAAAGTAAGACATGAGAGGAAAATTAATCTTATATAGTTTCTATGAGTTTTAAAGGGTTACAATATAGTCCCAATGAAGGATGCAGGTTTTTAATAATAACTACTCTAAATATAATTAGCAATAGACATAAAACTTTTGATGAATCTGATTAGATAATATCATAAAAAAGTTTATATGGATTTTAATAAAAGTGCATAAATTATATGCATATTCAAACATTTTCTTACTTTTCTAGCTTTATTTGACTTACCCTGAATTATTTTCCTAATTTTAAACTTATTATCTCACAAGCACACCTACCTTAAATTTCTATCCACTAAGTACAGCTAAAACTATATTTACAGTCTATGTCTCAAGGAAATCTCCATACAAAATTCTTAACCCTCTAAAAAAATTACTCCTATCATATCTAATATCCCATCTAGACAAGAATGATTATTTTAAATAATTAAGAATTACATAAAAATTATTTACAAAAATCTTTTACAATATAAAACAAAATATCTGCAACTTGAAACTGTTTCTATCTAAATCAAAAATTCCTCTTTTAAATCTTCTAATATAACAATAACTTAATCTATAATATATCATTATAATATAATCTAAAGAAAATTCTAGAATATAAATATGGGGTGTATTCTAGTTAAAAATCATCTTGTGTCTACAGTAAAAATCAATACATATAAAGCACCTTGCATAAATTTGAAATGCTTAGAAAAAATAAAAACCAGTGATTCAAATTTATCAAACTATGTTTCTCTATCATTTCTAGGTGTAGGGGGCTACGGGGAAGTTCTTGAAGCCTTTCATGTTCCATCAAAAACTTATAGAGCACTCAAAATAATCAGTAAAATCAATTTTAAACACAAGGAGCACAATTTTTGCCAAGTCCAAAGAGAGTCTTTGATACTTTCTAAATTAAGCCATAAAAATATTATAGGATACTTTGAAACGCTTGAAGATGATCTTAAGTTCTATATTATTACTGAACTATGTTTAGGAGGTAGCTTAGCTGAAAAACTAAGGAAATCTAAAAAGTTTTCAGAAGCATTCACAATTGAAATTATGAAACAAGTATTAGACGCAGTTGAATATTTACATAGCCAAAAGATAATTCATAGAGATATCAAATTGGAAAATATATTATTGAAAGATAGCTCAAGTAACAGTATTAAACTCATAGATTTTGGATGTTCTGAGTATATTAAGCCAGGAGAATCTTTGTCTAGCTGTATGGGGTCATTGTTTTATTTAGCTCCAGAGGTTATAAAAGGAAATTCTACAGAAAAAACAGATGTTTGGAGCTGTGGGATTTTAGCATTAATTATGTTAACTGGGACTTTACCTTATTTAGGGAAAAATTTGACTGAGATAAAAGAAGAAATTAGATGTTTGTCTAATAATGATGTGAATCAGAGGATATTGAATATTTCTTTTGAGGCTCAGAATTTTATTAGACAAATGCTAGAAGTAGATCAAAGTAAAAGAGTTACAGCTGGAAATGCGAGAAAGCATGCATGGCTTAATAATACATGCTAAATAAATTAACTATAAAATTTTTGGATTTCTTGTGAGCTTTAAAGTCCAATATGAAAATATTAGATATAAAGCCATAATGATTTGGCAATAATGTAAGCTATAAAGATTATATGGTAAATTTTGATTAGGGTTAAGGGGTAAAGAAATAGATTTGCAGTTCATGAGTATGGGATATATTATATAATTTTTAAATTTAGGCTTGATAATCTTTATATCAAATCAAAGTGCGTTATATTCTAAAATGATGATGAGTTGACTTTAATTTTGAAACACTTAAAAATTGTATTGTCTCACTTTCAACAATTATTTAATAGCTTCAAAGAATGAATTTTTACGAAGGATTCAGAAATTGAGTTATTAAGGTAGCTAATTATTTATAAAAAGATAAAATGTAATGGCATTTTTCTTAGTTCATAGAATATGATAAAATCAAATAGTGTATTTTATAAGCTATTTTTCTCAATAGTAAAATCTATCTGAGAGTTTATATATGAATTATTTAAATAATTCACAAATTATCTATAAATAAGCTGTATATTTCACTTGATATGATTTTTATTCTAATTTTAGATTATAACAATATAGCTAATTCAGCTAAAGCATTCCAGAAGAAATCATATAACTTAATTATTTATATTGTAATAATGGTATATTATATATCAGAAATCATTTAACCATTTTAAGTATTTCATGCTTTTGCATAATATGCTAAATGATCAGACCCTAAAATCTATGTCAGAAAAGTCAATTGACTTATGTGTATGCCATACTTAAACTTAATCTTTTCTTCCTATTTATTATATTATTCTATTCAATATCAGGGACTTAGGGACTTATTTTTTGAGCCTACTCTACTTTGTCACACAGATTAAAATAATATAAAACAAGTGATAAACAACTAAAAGATAGGGTACTTAGGAAAGGGTGCTCAGAGTAAATATATTCTAAAATTAATAAATCAATCCCTCTATTCCTTACAATTATATCCTTAGTTTCATGTATTCGAATGAAGAATATTAGTATGTGAATCAAAAAATTAATTATTAGAATCATAAGGAAACTATATATCAAAAACAAATTACATATTTATTCTTCTAAGGCTTAAAGTTTAAAATTAATAACTTTTACTATATTGAAACAACGTTTTGTGTTCCCGTTGATCAAAGGTATTAAGTTTAGTAATCACTTAGCATAAAATACTTTGATTTTTCATCACGATTTTCTTTCTTAAAGGATTTATACCAAGTTTTCACATCATTTTTAATATCATATTTTCTAATTACTAAATTAGTTTACCTTAAGCATTTTCTTAACTTTTATAATGCCCTGCTTCTATCATGACACAGTTTGCATTTAGTCTTTTGAAAATAATATGTGACATAGTAATAAATCTTTAACTATACTCAGATATAAAACTTTAAGCATTTTTGTTTATGTAATTACATACAATAATATAAATTTATCCAATATTGTAAGTGTATATTAGGGGAAAATTACTTTAAACTAAAGAAAAATCTAATAATCATCATATACTTAATAAAATATTGTATTTTCAGCTAAAATTCTCACTTTATGCTTTGAACATTCGTTTTTGCTTATAAAAAGGTGTATTTTTCATATAATGCATCACATATTAACTCGAGCTTATCAAGATATTACCCTTTATCTTACAAAGTCTAAATCTAAATTACTAATAATAAAACCTTTTCTAAATATGTTGTTACATTTTCTTATGATTCAATATTAAATCCTAGTTAAATAACCTTTGAACTATTTCTTTAAAACTTTAGACTACTTATTTAAAGACTTAAATATATAAATTGTATTCTTTATGATTATAAAACATTCTCTGATAAATATTTACTTGAAATTATTTGCTGATTATGTATAGGATTTTAGCATTTAGGCCAGACTAGATGTCTTTCGAACATTCATCTAAATTCATACTGATATTTTCAAACAATGGATGCTTCAATGCATCAGAAGCAGAAATCCGTTGTTCAGGCTGTATTTTCAAAAGAAGCTGTAATAAATCTATGGCAATCGAAGAAAATCCTACTGTGTTTGTATCATTAAGTTGAAAAGGAGAAGTATTAACTAAATGTTTTATTTCGCATGGGTCTTTACAGGAATAAGGTGATTTTCCAGAAAGAAGTACATAAAACAAAATCCCACAACTCCAGATGTCTACTTTTTCATCATAACTATTTGTATAAACTTCAGGAGCTAGGTAGCAAGCTGACCCATAGCATCCTGTTAATTTTTTATCAGATGTTAAATGGCATGCGTTACCAAAATCAGCAAGTTTTATGCGAATATTTTGCTTGCATGCTAAAAGAACGTTTTCTAGTTTGATATCTCTATGAACAATATTATGGCTATGAATATATTCAACAGTTTTTAGTAGTTGATACATGATGAGTACATTATTTTCTTCACTTAGTCTTCCAGAATTTTTTATTTTTTTAAATAAGCTACCACCTTCACAGTATTCTGTTACTATATAGAAATTGAGTAGATCATCAAAGCATTCATAAAATTTGATTACCCCAGGATAGTTTATTTCTTGTAGGATGTATGGTTCCCTGACTGTACCCCAAGAAAAAAAGTGCTGGGATGTTAGTTTGCTTTTGCTTACGATTTTTAATGCCCGAAAACTTTGAGTTGGGATATGCTTTGCTAGAATTACTTCTGAAAAAGCTCCGCTACCTAGTAGTGAGAGAGAAACATAATGGTTTAGTAGTTTGAATTCTGAAATCTCTAGTGCAGGGCTTATTCTTCTTTCATTTGTCTGTGAACACTTTTTAGGACTTTTGACTGTGGCACAACCCATATTAATATTCAAATAGTTACCGTTTTTAAGTTATATTGCTTTTATTATATTTGAAAAATGCTGATTCTAAAAAAACTCCAGATACCTAAAAAGTGTGTGATTTTAGTTTTCAATTTCAAAGTATTTATTTTAATAATAAAATCGAAAATATTACCCAAATGCTTATGGAGATATAAAAAATTTACAATATTAGAAAAATCCAAAACCCAAAATTCTAATATGCCCTGCTTTATATTACAATTTTACATTATCATTAGTAAATTATAGTCTAAAGTAATTTAAACTTTTTATTTTTTACATTAAAATCAGTCTGATACATGCTATATTTAAGTATTAAAGCGATAGGGAAAAATCATACTTTTATTTTAATAGAAAGAAATTTTTTGCTTTGAGAATAAAATCATTTACAGTTAATACAATTTTATTAGAAAATATTAGATGATTTTATATTTTTCGATTTGGTATAACTGATAAGGTTTATATTATTTAAGATATAAATGTGAAATCATGTTTAATTATAATCTTAAGTAAATTATGTGTTTATACTTCTTGATAATTTTCAAAATTTCTTCATAGACCACCTAATTTCTGAAATTTTATAAGACTTTCCAAATACTCAAAACTGAAAACTTTCTTATTAAAAACCATATCTTATATATTCTATCATTCCAAAAACCTGAAAATTTTCAATTTCAAAATTGTAATTTTTTTCAATTATATACTCTTAATAATGAAATCTTTCAAAATATGAAAAAAATATACATCAATAATTTTCACTTACAATCAAAACCTCAACAAATCCTTCTTCTTATTATCATCTAAAACTCATATACCAAACATAATTATTACAGTATTTTTACCTTAATAAAATCTTAAAAAACATAAAAATTTCCTTATATAAAAGTCGAATTACTCTATATTCTCAACTCTATTTTCCCTTCTATACCCAGAATATCCTTGAATTAAATCAACGAATTTTTTCCTTGAAATAAACTTATTAATTCGATATAATTTATTAGCTTTCCTTATATTCTCATCAAAAATATTCAAATTTCCCAAAGTATTCTGAATATCTTTAAGCGAAATAAAACCATCTTGATCTGTATCAAACATATTAAAAACTGAAATAATACATTCTGAATAAGTGTATTTTTCAAAACTCAAAGATGATAAGATAGATTCTGATAATGATAAAAAGTTTTTATTTGTAAAATTCTTTTCAATAAAAGGTTTGAATAAAAAAAAATTTTGGGTTGTTTTGGTATTAGTTTGGAATGTATTTCTTAAGTTTATTTGTTTATAATAAAATGAATTAGAGTTTTTTGAATAATTTTTGATATTTGGTAAAAAATGTTTTTTCAGTCTATGTTGTTTATTGTTGATATTGTGAATTTTAGGGAATTTTTTATTGAAGTCTTCGATTTCTTTGATTTTTACAAGATATGCGGCTATGTAGAGAGAAGCATTTTGGTGGATTTTGTTGAAGTAATAGTCTGAGAATGTGTTTGTGTAAATTTGGTCTTTGCTTCGTAATATTTTTTTGTATTTAGTTATCCAAGGATGCATCAGTGCTTGTTTGGCTGAAAATCTTTCTTCAGGATTAATTTCAAGCATGCTTTCAAGTAAGTCAAAGACAAGTTTTTCCTTTATTTTAAGTGTCCATTTTTCTTTTGTAAAAGGATTTTGTAAAATCTGTCTTTTAATCTCCAATGTGTTTTGGCCAATATAAGGAGCTTCACCAGTCATTAAAATAAACAGTAAAATCCCACAACTCCAAATATCAACTTTTTCATTATACATCCCTTTTAATGTTTCAGGCGCAATATAATAAGAAGTTCCAAAGCATCCTTTCCCTTTTTGTCCACGTTTCAATCTACAAGCACTACCAAAATCTCCTATTTTCACATTAACCCTATCTTTATCCATAATAAAAACATTATTCGCTTTAATATCTCTATGCATAATCTTATGTTCATGTATATAAGCAAGTGCTGATAAAATTTGGCTAATAATATTACAAACATAATCCTCACAAAACCATTTTTGTTCCTTAAAATGTTTTAAAAGACTTCCACCTGGACAATATTCTAAAGATAAGTAAGCATAATCATTATCTTCAAAGACTTCATAACATTTTATTATATTCGGATGATCAATTTTTCTTAATAAATAAGCTTCTTGTACTTTGTATATGAGGTTTAATTGTTGTGGAACTAGAGCTTCTTTTTTTATGCATTTTAAAGCTCGGAACTGTTGTGTTGGAGTGTGGATGCATAGAAGGACATGTGAAAAAGCTCCTGTTCCCAAAGCTTTGATGAAAGAGTAATCTAATAAGGTAGCTGAAGCTGTTAATTGAGTGATTATTTTCTTTGGTATTGGGGTATTTGATTCGATTAAATGATTATTTTTGTTAGATTTTTTTGGTTTAAGACTTGCTGCACAGCCCATTTATAAATCTTTTCCGGTTAATATCTTTAACGCTTTCATTTCGTATCTTATGTATATATCTTTTTATCCATATTTTTTAATTTTTTTCCATAATTTTTTAGTCACTACAATTTATGACTGAAATGCTATAAACAAATATTGTAATAAATATGAGTAAAATTATAAATCAATATATAAAGCACTAAGCCCTAAAAAAATTTACAATGAATATTAAAATCTAAATCTTATAATTATATTGCCGATTTTAATATACCTTATAATATAAAAATTCCTTATACAGGAAAATTATTAAGAATTTTCACTTTTTGGAATTATCTACAGCAAATCCTATCTACTATTTGACTGAAATTTTTTTTTATCATTTCATTTCTAAATAATTTCATATTTTCTTTCATGAAAATTTAAATTTTTGTTAAATTTACAAATTAATCTCAACTAGTTGTTTGTCGAAAGGTTTACAAGCTCGATAAATTGATCTGAATTGATATGCTTGTGATTATATGTTACTCCACTTATTCGAGTATACTGATTCCATTCAGTATTCAAAGATCCAACTACTCCTTGTAAATCATCTAGACTAATAAACCCATCATGGTCTCTATCAAAAGTATAAAAAAAATTTTTGATCATATCATCAGACAAGTACTTTTTACTATCTAAAAATGCTAATAAGAATTCTGTGTAGTCAATAGCTTTATTGTTGTTAAGGTCAAAATTATCAAAAAGTACTTGTATAAGTTCTTCAGCTTGTTCAGGGTTGAATTTTTTCAAGAACTCATTTTCGAAGTCTTCTCTAATAAGTTGCCCATCGTTATCTTTGTCAAGCATTGTGAAATATTGTTTTAGTCCTTCGACTTCTGAGTTTTTGAATAAGTAGCTGATAATATACATAGAAACAGCGAGCTGTAGTTTACTTTTTGGCCTTGTGAGTCTTGATATATCCAAATAGAACCCACTAGACCTAAAAGATTTTCTCCTATAATTAACAACCCAAGGATGGACCAGGGCTTTTTCAGCAGAAAACCTTTCTCGTGGGTTCGGTTCAAGTACATTATGCAAAAAATCCACTAACAATGCTGAACTAAATGGCAAAACCGACCTATTAACTTCAGGTGGACTTTGCATTATCTGCCTTTTAATAACCTTCGCTGTTTTCCCACTATAAGGAAACTTCCCAGTTGAAATCACATACAGCAAAATCCCACATGACCAGACATCAACTTTATTATTATACGTTGATTTCAGCATTTCAGGAGCAATATAATAAGAAGTTCCAAAACATCCAGTAGTTCCTACATCATTATCACAAATACATGAACTACCAAAGTCTCCAATTTTACATCTAAAACCATTCTGGCTCTCTAAAAATATATTATCCAATTTAATATCTCTGTGAATTATACCTTTTTCATGACAATACGCTAAAGCTGAAAAAATCTGAAACATTATCTGCGAGGCACAGTTTTCTGATAAAACTGATTCTTTTTCAAGTTTATCATGTAAATTACCCCCTTCACAATACTCTGTAATCAAATAAATTTTATCAGCGTCTTCGAAAATTTCAAAGCATTTGAGGATGTTAGGATGATCCAGTTCTCTCATCAATTCAAATTCTTTTAACATATTATTCCTATCAATTTGCTGGGTACAGAGCTTTGACTTGTAAATAATTTTCATAGCTCTGAATTGTGAAGATGGTCTGTGTATACAAAGCATTACATCAGAAAAAGCTCCACCTCCAATTCTATTTTCTATAGCATAATCTTTAAGGCTACTAAAACTAGCGATTCTTGAAAACATGCCAGGACTTATAACTTTTGCGGCCTGTGTTTTCAACACAGGTTTTTTAGAATTTACTGATTGACTTAAGCCACAACCCATTATTTTATAATAATGGTGTTAAACAAAATATTGAATCTTAGTTAGGGTATTATGAAGTTGAATGAATATTTTTTACTTAATAGTATGCATTGTGAGCATATGAATTTTTGATAGAAGATGCTTTCTTTTGTGTTTTTATGTTTTATTAGGAGTCTATGGTGATAAATAGTGTTCTAAAGGTTTCAAGTTAGAGGGTTTTTTATGTTTTTATTAGTTTTGATTTGTTTATTGAGCTGCTTTGTAGTTGGGTGTTAGATAATAGACTGTAATGTTAAGATTTGATATTTAGGAAGTGGAGTTTAAGTTAAAAGTTAAGAAAATTTTTAGAGATGATGATGAAGCTGATCATGATAATTTTTGGTTTTTATGATAGTTTTCTATTATATACTTTGTCAAGTGCAGTTTGATAGGTGTTATTGATAATATTTGACTTGGGTGAAGGGTGATAATCAGATTTAATTGAAAAAATTAAGATTTTTAGGTTTTTACTATTTAGAATAGATTAGACTTTTGAATTATGAATACTGAAGATTTTTATAGTGAAAACTGGATATAAATCATTATAACTCCCATAATATGATTACTTGCAAAATAGATTATGTGCTTGAAAATTTAGAAAACCAGTGTTTTTATTATTTTATATGCAAATTTTTGATTCGGTTAATTGTTTATTATGGTGATATTTATAGTGCCTACTGCGTACTTTAGGATAGTTGTTTTATATAATTTGGCTTAAATTTCATTTTTTTATTGAAAGTTTAAATTTTTTATAATTTTAAGTGATTTAAAGTGGTACTGGTGTTTTATTATTTTATGATATGCATTGTGATTGTATTCCTATAATATATAATCTTTATCTTGTATAAAAAAATTAGCAATTTAAATTATCCATGAATACCTTAAAATTTCTAATACAAGATAAGAAAGCAGGTATTTAAATTATTGCAAAAGTTGTTGTTGTTGTAATACCTACAAATCTTAATCAAGTCAAAGCGATTTCAAAAATTTTGTGAAACAGCTTGAGTTTATTTATAATTATATGATTTTTACAGTTTCAAGTATAATTTGCTCATTTTCATTATTTATAAACAAATCTCCTGTATTTTGAGCTACTTCCTTTTGCTGATAATTTTTCCTCTATTATATTATATCCTTATTCTCTGTACCCTTAAATTGTTTATATATACTTATTTTATAAGATACTATATATACCTTGCTTATATCTATTTTATATTGTATTTATAAAAATTCATATATATTTATTATCTGAGGGCTTCAAACTATTTTTATCAATTAATTATCATGGATTATTTCTATCATTTATAAAATTACATCACAAATTCCCTAACACCCTAACACCAAGTAATTCTATAACATCAAAAAGTTCACAGTGAACTTTAACTAAAAAAAACTAAGTAAACTTTACCTTAAAAAAATTAAAGAACAAAAACATAAGCATCCACAGCAATTTCCTTATATAGCATCAACAATAAAATCTTATCATAAATAAACAATAATGTAATAAGACTTTACGCTGACGGGGTGTTTGATCTTTTTCATTTTGGCCATGCAAGGTTATTTGAGCAATGCAAAAAAAAATTTCCTTATGTTTATCTAATAGTAGGTGTATCATCTGACCTGGACGTGATAGCATTTAAAGGAAAGCCATTGATGAATGAGCAAGAAAGAGCTGAAAGTGTAAGACAATGCAAATGGGTTGATGAAGTTATATGCCCATGTCCTTGGGTAAGTACTTTAGACTTCATGAATACTCATAACATTAATTATATATGTCATGATAATACTCCTTATATAATGGGTGCAGATATAACAGGTGATGTTTATTATCCATCTAAACAAGCAGGACGTTTTCTGGCAACTCAAAGGACTGAAGGTGTATCTACAAGTGATCTAATAATCCGTATGCTTATAAGCTCAAATGAATTCGTCAGAGAAAATAAAGCTAAATCAGGTAGTAGCTATAGTCGATATTTAAAACCCTTACGCCAAGGCTTTACTTCTATTAAAGTTAATACCTTAAAGCCATAACTAATATCCAAAAAGCTAATTTTTATCTAACTATGCATAAGAGTCTTCAATTTTCCTAAACTGCGAAGTTATCCTGTCACAAAGATCAGAGAAGAATTTCTTAAACGCATCATCTCCAGCATCAGGGTATATCGCACCTTTCATTTGTGAAATATCATAAACCTGTCTTGATAATTCTTGCATTATATTTTTGCATCCAACTTTATTAGTAGCAGGTGATTCTCTAATAACTTTTACTGCTTGTTCATAAAATGTGACAATAGCTCTCATCATCCCAACAATCTTGAAAAACGGGCACATATAATCATTTTTAGAAAATGCATTCTGCTGAAGGAAATCTTCTTTAATCATCTTCGCGACTTCCAAAGTGAGTTTCTGGTCTTCAGATAAACTCTCAACACCAACAAGTTGAACAATTTCATTAAGATCTTCTTCTTCAGTAAGGATTTCTTTGAATTTTGTTCTTAAAGTGGAGAACTCAGGGTCTTGTAAATCAAAATAAGGTTCGACTTGCCTTTCATAATTACTGAAAGAAATACTCCAATTGACACTAGGGAAATGTTTTCTTTGAGCTAGTTTTTTATCAAGTCCCCAAAACACTTGGACGATATTTAAAGTTGAAGTTGTGACTGGATCAGTTAAATCACCACCTGGAGGACTGACAGCTCCAACTATACTAACTGAACCTTCACGTCCTGGGCTTCCAAAACAAGTGACTCTTCCAGCTCTTTCATAAAACTGAGCTAATTTAGACCCTAAATAAGCAGGATAACCAGCAACAGCAGGCATTTCAGCTAGACGACCTGAGATTTCTCTTAATGCTTCAGCCCATCTTGATGTTGAATCAGCCATCATACTAACATGAAGTCCTTGATCTCTAAAATACTCAGCAAGGGTAATCCCTGTATAAATTGAAGCTTCTCTTGCAGCCACAGGCATATTTGAAGTATTAGCAACCAAACAAGTCCTTTGCATAATACTAGCTTCACCACCTTTATATTTCCTTGTAAGTTCAGGGAATTCAGTCAAAACCTCAGCCATTTCATTACCTCTTTCTCCACATCCAACATAAATGATGCAGTCTGAATTCGAAAACTTAGAAAGCGCCTGAGAAATACATGTTTTACCACAACCAAATGCTCCTGGAATTGCGCATGTCCCTCCAAGACATGATGGGAAAAGTGCATCAAGGACTCTCTGTCCTGTTAGCAATGGGGTTTTTCCTGGAAGCTTTTCAACATAAGGTCTTGGAATCCTCACAGGCCAATCGTGATACATCGGGTATTTTTTTTTTTCCCCATTAAATTCTACTTCTATAACATCTTCACCTACAGTATACATTCCATCTGGGGCAAGCCATGTTATTCTTCCTTGTGCTTTAGGTGGCATCATAATCCAATGGTTTTCAAATAAATCATTTTCATGGACTAAACCAAAAATGTCTCCACCTGAGATCATTTGCCCAACTCTAACGTTTTTAGGTATGAATTCCCATTGTTTGTTCATATCAAGAGGATAAACATCGATACCTTTTGGCACAAAGACTGAACCACCACTTTCCTCTGCGATTCTTTTTAATGGTCTTTGAATACCATCATAGATTGTCTCCATGATTCCTGGACCTAAAGATACGGATAAGAGGTTGCCGGTACGAAGGACTGGATCTCCTACAGTTAGACCTGATGTGTCTTCATAGCATTGAATACTTGCGTTATCTGCTTCTAGTTTGATGATTTCTCCCACTAGACGATTCCAACCTACACGCACCAGTTCATACATCTTAGATCCAGCCATGTTGTTGGCGACAACAAGAGGCCCTGCTACTTTGTATATAGTTCCGTATTTCTTCTCAGCCATTATTTATATGCCTTTTGATATTACCTTAAGAGATTTATTTAGGGTTGTGATAGTATAAAAGGAAGGTGGGGAGGATTTTGATTAAGTGTGAAATGTGAAGGATGAGATTTTTGAAATGGGTGAGAAGAGTAGAGGATGAGTTTTTGGGATAAAGTTTAGATGATGATTTGTTTAGGAGAGGAATAAGTTTGGAGTGTAAAGATTTAGATTGTGAGAGTGGTGAAGATTTTAATTGGTTGTGAAGTTGGTGGATTTGGGTGTTGGTGATGTGTGTAAAAGATTTTTTTGTATTTTTATTGGGTTGGTTTAATTGGCTAACTTGATGGTAGTTAAGAGTTATTTGTGGGGTTTTTTAGGGTATGATTTATGTGTAGTTTAAGATTTAGGAAGGGAAAGGATGATTGATATGATATAATTTAGCTTTGTGATAGGCTTTTAGATTATGATTTATGCTTGGATGGATAAAATGTTAAAAGAAATTGTGATACTTGAGATGTTATAGTTTTTAAATATTGAGAATTGATTGGTATATTTAGATTTATTAAATAAATTAGAGTGTTGGAAGTGGTTGTTTGATTATGATTCTATGCTTTTGTATATTGAAATAGGATTATTATAATATATAATTAACTAAAAGGTCCTGATTATCATATAAAAAGTATGACTAAAGTCACTATATAACCTAAACTTCAAAAAGTTATAATTATATTCAATCAAATTTTTTCAAATAATTACAACTAGCAAGATAAAACATAAAATCACATCAAAATACAAATCCCTAAACTTTTAAAACACCTAAAATCACCCTTAAACCAAACAAAATTTTATCCTAATCCTTATCAATTCTAATATCTGCTTCTCAAATATTCTCATAAATCCTAATATTTTATCATATCTAAAGTATACCCTAAGCTGATTATCATAAAATCTTTATCTCTCTAGCCAGCAGGTTATAAGAATAATTAATATACTCAGATATTTATTCTCAACAAATTAAAATCTTGTCAAATACAATCCTCACTCCAACTCTTCCCGAAACCTTATAACTTTATAGCTTCATCATCTTATTTACCATCCAGTAAATATTTAAGATAGTTTAGTTAACTAATTCTTATAGTTAAACCAAATACCAAACATTGAAAGACCTATCGCCGCTGAGGTCAAAGCTCTGAAAAACCCAAAGTGAGTTTTAGGAAACTGTTGGACTAATAGCTTATGTGTCCCATTGCAAAAAGGGGCATTTGCAGACTGTTTACAGTTACAAAGTTTATAATATCCACTTTTGTCTACATTGAAAATAATCGGTCTATTTCTAGTCATTTGAAAATGACATTTATGATCACAAAAAGGTTCATTCCAACTTGCTCCACATGAACACCACTTATAAACTTTCCCTTGTTCTAAGAAAATGTTGATAGGAATAAACCCAGCACGATATGGAAGAGTTGGAGGCCTCCACTTACCTTCGGGATAATGATAGTCTTCAGGGATTGGGATCACTTTTTGATGAGGGAAATCAGTGATGTCTGTTGGCTTGAATTCTTTTCTTGGAGGTGGAGCTTGAAGTATCTCTGGTTTTAGCACAAGAGGATCTTCTCTCCAGTCATAATTACATTCAGACATTTATTAAATATAGGCTATTAATTGATAATGTGATTACAGAGATATTGTTAAAGGTTTTATGTTTAGAAGATGATATTAGTATAAGGATAAGATAGATGGTAGTGTGATTGGATTTGGAGGTTGGAGTAGATGAAGAAGGATTTTTGAGGATTATGTGGTAAGGTTATTTTTGTAGAGTTTTTGAGATGAGTTTTAGGATTAGATGAGTTGAAGGTTTTAAATTAAATATAAGTTAGATAGATTATTGCAATGCTTAGATTAGGATTATGATTATTGTTTGCTATAAGATTATTGTTTTTGTCTTGAGGATAATTATGTTTCTGTTTATTCTATATACCATTTATATGATTGATGCAATAGGCTGAATCTAGATTTTTAAAGCGATTCTAAATGGTTTTACCTAATATTTAGATTCTATTAGCACAATGATTTCTTTGATATTTACACTTATTAATTTAGTCCTATCGAATTGGACTCCAAAAATTATCACTAGTTTTTTTGATTTTCTTCCTCTAAGGTGTTGTACCTGCTTAAAATTCTTAATATTTTTTTTATAGTTGTATGGTGTATCTATAAATAAATTTTCTGTCCTTTTAATGGCAAATTACCATCTGAGTATTACAATTTACACACTACATGGAAAACTATTTGATTTTCAACTAAATGTTGAAGAGCATCTTTCTCATTTTAAAACAATCACAAGCTCAAAAATATCTATTTCTTTTAATATCCTACTTATTTTAAATACAAAAAAACTAAACCTAAAATAAGCGATTTATTAGCCTCAATATCGCAAATTAAACAATCATAACTACCTACACAATAGTCTAACCCCAACACTTTCCATTATATAATCCCATAATTTGTTTTTAAAATTACTAACCAACTATCTAACCTATTTTCTAATAGTATAAGCTTTTTCATCAAACGTACGTAACGTGCCTTTAGGTAAATAATCAGCCACATGTGGGGCAAGTTCTTGTAACATCCTCTGTCTTTCCCTTTCAATAATTTCCTTCTTCCTATCCTCATCTTCCTTAATCTTCCTCTCTGCCTCTTCTTCTCTTTCTCTCTGAATCCTCATAAGTTCAGCTTTCTGTTGCCATAGCAAATCAGCCTGTCTTTTATGTTCCAATTCTTTCATCCTCCTTTTCTGAGCATTCATTTGTTCAACACGATCATCTTCAGCAAATTTCTTCATCATCTGTTCCTTAAACTGTCTTTCCATCCTCTCTTCTTCAAATTTTCTCTCTTCTTTAAGTTGTTTCTGATATTCATTTGCCGCCATAAGTTCTTCCCTAACCCTCATTTCTTTTTCTTTTCTTAATTTTTCTTTAACCCTTTCATTATATTCGAATTCTTCATAATAAAGATCAGTTCTCAGTTTTTCTATATATTCTTGTTCAGCTCGACGTTTTTCTTCTTCAGCTTGTAAACGTTCAAAAATCTCATTTCGAGCTTCTTCTCGTTTAGCTCTAAGTATTGCTAGTTCACGTTCACGTTTTTCTCTAGCTTCTTCATATTTTCGAAGTTCTTCATTTTGTTTAAGTTCTCGTTCGAGCTCACGTTGCTTTTGTTCATGTCTTAAACGGAAACTTTCTTCCATGTCTTGAATGGATTTTTGCTTTTTTTCTTGCTGAATTCTATAAACAGCTTCATCTTCTTCAATCATTCTTTGGACTAAAGCATCGACTTGAGCTTTTTCTTTGATATACTCAGCATTAGCTTCGATTCTTAGCTGTTCCCTTTCAATCATTTGTTTCTGGAGGACTTCTTTGCTTTTAAGCCGATCTTGACGTTTTTGCTCTTCAACTTTCGCCTGGGCTTTTAGTTGGTTTTCAGCGGTTTTCAGCATGTTTTTTTCTATCATTGCGTCACGGTAAACTTCTTCTTCACGTCTTGATTGAACTTCTTGGATCTGAGCGGTTCTTTCTTTGTTTATATAGGCTGTCATGAGTTTTTGTTTCAAATCACGAAGTTCTTCACTTTCTGCAACAATTCGCTGGACTTCGCGTTTTTCCCTTTCTCTTTCTAAGGCCCTTTTTTGTAGTTCTGCTGCAAGTCGTTCTTCTATCATTTATAACTGTTTGTATTATTAGGAAAAATTATGGAAAATTCTAAGTGATTTGAAAGATTGGTATTAAGTCTGAGGTTTAGGGTATTTTATTGTTCGGATTATTATAAAAAATTTAGGAGATTATGAAAATCGAAAATTATAAAGAAAATTATTAGGACGAATTTATTTTTAAGTTGTTTTTGTGTTGAAGAATAAGATTTGTTTGATGTTTTAATAATTGAAGGTATGCAAATATTTATGATAAAATTAAACTTGATTTTATTTATTTAATTTTTAGATATAGAAATGCTTTAGTTAGGTAAAGAAGGTTATAGTTTGAAATTGATATGATTTTTTTGATATTGAGATTTGTTGTCTTTACTATGAAACTTTAATATGATGTGGTTAATAATCTTCAATAAAATTAAACTAATTTTATTCTACAAATAAAATTACTATAATTATTTATAATTTCAAACTATTTATAAGATTTTCATGATTTCATCTAGAACTTACCACCTTTTATGATGCTAATGAATAGTTATTTGCTACTTAAGATATTTAAATAATCCAGATCAATAAAAATGTCCAAGTAATAATGAAAAACACTAAACTGCTTATCAAAATAAACCAAGACCACTTTTCATTAACAAACCAATAATCATAATCTCCATGCTGGGTAACCATTTTTCTTGAGGCAATGCTCATCAAAGGAACAAAAACCCCAGCAACAAAAATGCTTAAAGTTCCAGTAAAATCCAAAATATAACCCAAACTATAAAAAAGCATTGCAACCATCACAGGTGGGATTATAACTAAAAATCTATAAAAAAAGAAAGTTTCCTTTGATATTGAGTTTTCATTGAACTTCCCATATTGCAAAGCCATAAGATTATCAGAAAGGGCAATAGCTAAAATTGGGAATAATGAAAAAATGTCAAGTGCTGGAAATAAAATTATAATATACATAATAGTCATACTCCACCAAGACTGATCTGAATGTCCACCAGTATAATCTATCCAATTTATCGTCATCATACTTTCAGGATTTGATTTTGATAATGGGACAAAAATACCAATTAAAGTATATAAGATAGTTATAGTAAAAAGTGATGAGTTTATTATTCTTGGTACATTTATGTTTTTATTTCTCACATATTGGAGGGTGCAAGGGATTGTACTATGAAAAGATGTTGCTAAGTATATTATTGGGAGAGTTATACCGATACTCATTGGGTTTATAAGATCTAAAGAGCCATTATTAGAGTTAGAATCTGTTAAGTTTGTGTCACTTGAAATCGCTTCGATTGATGTTCCCAATATCAAAAAAATAACTAAAAACCTCATTATCGACATAACTGATTGAAATCCAGCCTGTTCTTTCAACCCAATAATTACCAATAATGACATTGAAACTAAAAAGATAAACAAATAAAACCAATAGATTTTCCAGCAATCATCAGCAAATTCAATACTATCATCATAAATATTGCAGGTATTCAACCCGAATATCGGAATTGTTGATGCTAGAGAACTAGCAAATATTGAACAATAAGCAACTAAAGCACCGTATATACTTAAACTAAGGGATATTCCAAAAAGCACTGCCCCAGATTTACCTAAAAGTACTGATATCATTTCGCATAAATCAAAACGTACTTGAGATATTACTGGTTTGTCTTTTATTTCTAATAATTCTTCTTCTTCTTTATATCCTTTATCTGAGACGATAAAATCTTCAGGAAATGTTCGAGCTAAAAACTGGGAGGGTTTCACTGGGATAATTCTATAGCCTCTTTTTGAAAGATTACAAAGAACTTCAATACGAGACATAATTTGGATTTGGTGATATGATAATATCAATGTAAATGTTGTAGTGAAAATTTGACTCAAAACTCCTAATAACCAGCCACCTTCTGAGTATGCCCAAGGTATTGCAAGCATCCCTGACCCAATAATACTGTTTATAGTATAAAAGTAGCCATGCCAAAAGTTTTGGTTTTCACTTTCCACTTCCATTTATTTCTTTACCCATAAGTTTCTTAGCTTTTCATAGATTTATTAAAAATCTATGAGCTAAATATTAAAAATAAAAATTGAGTATTTGCAACAATCATAGCTTATAAACATAATTGAAATATATTA
>MPUH01000756.1:0-36538 GCA_001970955.1 Stentor coeruleus | reverse complement strand
CTAATCCCTAAGAATTTCTCCGAAAGCAAAAAATCAGAATCACTTTCCCATTTTTTTTTATATGAAATTTTACTTGAGGTAATTAAAAGCATTCTCACTCAAGGCTAAGCNCTTTCCCATTTTTTTTTATATGAAATTTTACTTGAGGTAATTAAAAGCATTCTCACTCAAGGCTAAGCAATACTTTTTCATTGTAAAATTAGGTTTTTCTTATCTGAAATCAATATAAGATAAGCTTAGTATTATAAAGTCATGATTCAATGAAAAATATCGACTTGCTTTTCTTTTAATATATTGGGCTTATATAAACACTAAAACGAGACTTGCTTAAAGAGCTGTTGTCAAGTTTTTTTGAAGGTTTAACTTCTTATAATAGGCATAACAGGAGATACAACTGATAGAAAATTAAATTTGTTTCCATCAATCTGTGGTATAAGCACTACTTTTGAATCTAGAAACTCTGAAAGCTGAGATACCTCTAGTTATATTTAACCTTTTCAGATGAATGAGGCCGGAGTATTGGTTATTCTGTAAATAGATTTGATTGCCAAGATATTGAAGCTTGTTTATTGGAGTTTTTGGGGTTATCAGCCTTGATCCAGTAGCTTTTCGCTGNTACTTTTGAATCTAGAAACTCTGAAAGCTGAGATACCTCTAGTTATATTTAACCTTTTCAGATGGATGAGGCCGGAGTATTGGTTATTCTGTAAATAGATTTGATTGCCAAGATATTGAAGCTTGTTTATTGGAGTTTTTAGGATTATCAGCCTTGATCCAGTAGCTTTTCGCTGTTTTTTTTGGGATGAAGAGTAGTTATAAGTATAATTTTTTACGCTAAAGTTGCATTTTTATTTGCATGAAATTCATTTTTCAGGATAAGATTTTTGATAAAAATTGAATGTTTGGATTTTATTTAGATTTTGGGGGCAGCTTTGAAGGAGTATGCAAAATTTTTGGCTTGGGATTTTATAACTTAAAATAACTTTTTATCAGGATCTAGTTAATGCTTTTTATTAAAATTCACATGAACNGATAAGATTTTTGATAAAAATTGAATGTTTGGATTTTATTTAGATTTTGGGGGCAGCTTTGAAGTAGTATGCAAAATTTTTGGCTTGGGATTTTATAACTTAAAATAACTTTTTATCAGGATCTAGTTAATGCTTTTTATTAAAATTCACATGAACAAAAAAATTTCCTTAACATATGTTTAAAATCAATAAAAGGTTTGTTTAAAGAATATTAGTTTGTGAGAATTTATAAAGTGAATGAATCCACTTACACTATAAAAACTGTAAGATTTTTACAATTCCTAACATAAAGTTTATAAAATTTACTAGACCATATTTTATATAATCTAAGAAAAATTTGAAATATAATCGGGCAAGATTGCAAGAAGACTAAAACTAACTTAGATGGTATTCAACGG
Source organism: Stentor coeruleus (assembly GCA_001970955.1). Taxonomy (NCBI): domain Eukaryota; phylum Ciliophora; class Heterotrichea; order Heterotrichida; family Stentoridae; genus Stentor; species Stentor coeruleus. The sequence goes on along the minus strand of MPUH01000756.1, from coordinate 35,109 downwards.
CGAAAATTTTTAAAAAAAGACTAAGAAATATCAAAGAAAGAGATAAAATCGGCACACTAATTAAAAAATTTATTAAAAGCAAGAAGCGATACGAAAGCAAGCTTAAAAAGAATAAGCTTGCACATGGTACGCAATAACTTTATCTAATATCTAATTTTATATAATCAATTATATTTCAAATATCTTAAATTGCACTAAAAAAATAACCAAAATATAAATATAAAGCGTATTATCATACTAAACTTGCATCTGTAAACACACAATAAACTATCTGTAAGCCTAATTCACAAATATTTAACCAAAGCCATCACATAAACCCATTAATAAAAAAAATTCAAAATTTTTCTCCTACACAAAAGTGAAACGCTTATAAATTTAAACCATAATATCTAAATTATCGCAAACATACATTAATTTTAAGCATCAAAGTATAAAGAAGCTTGTCTCCGCATTCCTTCAATACTTATGTTTTTGAATTCCTCATACCCTTCTAAAAATTCTCCAAACCTCAAAAGCCCATAACCCATCATATCCATTCCATCTGAGTTTTCATCATAAAGGCTAAATGACCACAGAGCCCATAAGTAATGAGAAGCAATCATGCACCTTTTACATTCAATAAACATGTCGATTCCTTCACCATAAGCTTTAACATAAGCAGCCAAGATCGCATCTCCAGGGTAAATTTCTGGAGAGTACTGATAAAACGGATACTCAGGATAGTTGTAATCATATTTAATGTCTTGTAAAAGCATGGCGAAATCAAAACCTCTATAGCAATACCCAGTGTAATCATAGTCGATAAGGCAGATTTCCTGTTTTTCTTCACGGTAAAGGATGTTGAGGAAACTTGTGTCCATATGAGCTAAAACAATTGGGGATTCTTTTGGAAGGATGTCGTGATACATTTCGTAAAATATGCTGTTTAAAGCATCTTTAGCTTGGGTTAATTCATTGTAGCGACTTGATTCAGTTATTTCATTGAGACGGATTTCAGCAAGCTTTTTCCATTTAATTGCGTTTCGGATGCATACTGGGACTGTAGATTCGAGCAAGTCAGAGAGGTTTAGTGAGTGGAATTCTTTTATTTTTTCAGCGATCTTTGTGGAAATTATTTGGTTAGAGAACTCGTTGCGGCGTAAGTTTCTTGTACCTTCAAGGAATTCTTCAATGCGATAATGTGGAGTTTCGAGATAGATTCTGGGTGCTACTTTACATTCAGCAAGCCTTCGAAAAATAACTGAGTTAGCATTAAGATCCAAAGTCTCAGCAGAGCCGAAAACCCTAAAAATAAACCTCTTCGGGGTAATAGGCAATGTAGTATCTAGAACGAAAACTCTACTAGAATTCCCAACGAGTCTTGTCAGGGTGCAACATTCTTCGGTCACTTTAGCCCAGCTCGCTTCAGTTTTTTGAACAATCGGCAGAACGAACTCGATTTCTTCCATAAAAATTATTATATCTCTAATTTTCTGACGTAGGAAAGTATGAAATTTTTCTGCATGTTTTAACTTAAATATGGAAGAATAATACTAACTCAATTTCTCATAATTTTAAAAATCAAGATAAATAAATCACGCATGTCCTGGGTTTTATAGTAAAATAAGCACAACTTTAACTTGCAAACATAATTTTATTTAAAGTATTTTTAAAAAATATATGAGTATTATTATAAGAATATTTTGTGATATAGTAGTGAAATTGAGCTAAAAAGGAAGATTTTTTGCCTCAAGTACTTTTTTATTAAAAATGACGTCACATGTTTAAACCATATTAAAACAAAACTTTGAGAATACAATAAAATATATAGAAGACTAATCACAAAACAGAATACAAGTATTCATTTTAATTTTTTGAATGAATTCTTAACTGTATTCATGAAAATTATATATTTTTAGGCATACTTTCAAAAATATTTTCTCACATATTACCAATAATGCATACCTTCTACAACATCAAAATGATCTTTTTGTTGTATTTCAACTGCTCTTAATGTTCATAATAATAAGTTTATACTATTGTTATCATGCTATTTCAGGGTCTTAATACTTAAACAAAATCACAACAAAATTCCATATTTATTATAACTCCTAAAGATTAGCAGGGTTATACCTATATTTCTCTAATATATCTCTAAGATCAGAGTCTTCAGGTGGTCCAAGTTCCTCTTCCTCATAATTGTAAATCATATTTTTATTCATATCATAATACCCTTCTCCAACATCATAAGTTCCTGGAACCATAGCTTTAGGTCCTTTAGGGTCATTGACAATCAGTGTAGCTCCAGCAGGTCGAAGTCCTTCTTTGATTTCTGTATAAAACCTTCTATCAGGAATTTGGCAATAGTTCCAATTCTGCGAATCATATATAAGCCCATCATAATATTCATATTCCCCATCAACAGCTTTACCTCTATTCCAAGAAGCTTTATATTTACCACCATTTGGGAATATAAGAGTTCCTTTTCCATGAAATTCCCCTTTATGAAAATCCCCTTCATAGACTACGCCACTTGGGAAACGAAAACGCCCTCGACCTTCAAACCAACCATCTTTAATTGGTCCTGAATATGAACTTCCAGACCATTCAAGCTTATAATCAGGTTCAGCAGTAGCTACCGGTTTGATTTCTATAGGTTTTTTAGTTGGAGGCTTACTAGTTTCTGGAGCTTTTTTAGTTTCTTCTTTTTTAGTTTCTTCTTTTTTTGTTTCAGGTTCTTTTGTCTTTGTTTGAGGCTCTTTAGTTTTAGTTGGAGGCTCAGGAGAGGATTTCGGTATGCTTTTTGAAGATTCAGTATGTTCTTGGCTGTCTAGTTTTGCTTGGCTACCTTGGTTTGAAGGGACAGCCATTCTTGAAGACTTTTTTTTCGCTTCTTCAGAGATAACTGCTTCGATGCTAGTTTTCAGCAGAGAAAGTCTTCCTATTTCACCACTAAAGATTAAATTGCTATCATCAGTTGACTCATAGCCTACCAGCCGAGCGAGGTCCTCAATTCCATGACAAGGAACCCATTTTTCAGCTATGGTTTTGTTATTCTTTTTAATAACTTTGAATCTTTCATCGTGTGGGGAAGAAATGATGTTGGTAATGAGCTTTAAGAATACTGATAAAGATTCTGTGAACACAGCCTCAGGATTGTTTCCTTTTAAATTGTTGAGTGCCTGTGTGATTTCAATTGTGGTAACTTGTGCCATTTATATGAAATTTTTCCCAACTTTTTTCTTTTTGAAATATGCTTAAAGGTATATTCATAGGTATTTAATTATTCAAGAAGGTTGTATTTACTTTGAGAAATCAAGTTAATATTATCTTGCTTAAAAATCATGAAACACAAACTTCTATGCAAATCTTTCAATCATCTTACCATCAAAAATTCTAAAAATAATTCACCATCATTCTTATCAATCTTAATAATTTTCAAAATCTGCCAATTGATAATAATAAACTTAAGCTTTCTATATATAAATGTCACTTAAGACTGTAAGCGCTGAAATACCAGCAAATCCTCCAGTCAAAGTGCATCTAACCCAATATTCGAATTGTTCAGTCCTATTCTTAACTCAAGTGAATAAACTTGGCATTTTCATACAAGCTACATTAGAAAATCCAGAATGCTTATCTGAAGATGAAAGGGTTTATAGCGTTGAAGTTAAGTTTGGTGACAGATGTGATGAATGGAGTCTAGCTTTAGCAAGAGCTATTGTAGAAAAGCTGAATATAGGAAATCTTATGGTTGTTGTATCGATCACACAGAGAGATGCATGGATGTTTAATCAAATATTAAGCTGGAGTTATTAACTAATATAAAATAAGAGCTTAGGAGTATTGGTTTAGTAGTGAAATTAAAATGAGATTATTATAAGATATAATAGGAAATTTAGTTATAGGATTTTGGTTTAATATTTATTTGTTTTTTAAGGGAATAGAGTAGTATTTAATATCAACTCGCTTACCATAAATAATTTACTATTTCGGGTTAATAAGTAAACAAAAAACTTCAACTACTAAACGATTGAAATAAAAAAANAGGATTTTGGTTTAATATTTATTTGTTTTTTAAGGGAATAGAGTAGTATTTAATATCAACTCGCCTATTTCGGGTTAATAAGTAAACAAAAAACTTCAACTACTAAACGATTGAAATAAAAAAATTACTTTATTAGCAGTTTAAATTAAAAGAAAAAAGTTAACTTTCATATAATTTCCATAGACATAATAACTATTTATCCAATCTCCCTTTATTATTAAAGAAAAACTATCCCTCTTAAATACTATTTCCATCATTCACATAAATACCTTTTATTTGCTAATCAATTATCCATCACTAAACCTTAAAATCAAAACTCAGCTCTCTTCAGCATAAACCCTTATCTTCCCATTAAAATAAACTTAATCATCTAAATAATCAACAAGGGTGACTTGTAAAGGAGTTCTCGTCCTATTAAGTTTTTTCGAATACAAAGTTCTATCAGGAGTATTTCTTGTATCAACCCTACTTCCCATGCCGATTTTCTTATTAATCTTCGGCGTAAAGGTACATTTTCTCAGTTCGTCCATTTCCTTTTTCTTCAAAGCTTCCTTAACATTATTCCTCTTCTCTTCAATTTTTCGAACTCCAAGATTATAAAGATCAATTCTATGAGTATTAGCAAGTTCCCTTGATTTTTCATCAACATTCGGCATAAAAGTGCATTGACTATCAACTTTATCAAGTGGCTGTACTGGGCTCACTGATTTTTTTCCTTCAAACTTAATAAGCTGTTGAGTGTAATTTCTTTCCAGGAACTCTTTAATAGAAATCGTCCTTTTCTGAGCTTTTCCTTCATCTGGATTTGGTTGTGGATGAAGTTTATCATGTTTTTTCAAATGTAAATCCCTACCTTCTTTTTCAGCATGTTTGACTAGTTGTAAGGATTTTGGGTTTATTGTCGGCTTAAAGCTTGGAAGTTCTTCAGGAATACTTTTAGTTTTACATTGGGTTTGGGAAAGGTAAGAAGGTATTCGGTTAGGACTGGGTGTTGTTTTTTTATTAGAGGCTTTCTTTGTCCGTGTAGGAGTTTTTGAAGCTAGGATTTCAGCAAGTCCTCCTGGGCGCTCTTTAGACTTTTCTGGGGAGAATGAGAACTCTTGATCTGCAGGCTCTGGATTTTTTGGAGACTTCGGAGCAATGACAGGCTCTTCAGGGGTTTTGTAGTCTTTTATGAACCCCAAGTTTTTAAGTGCTTCCAACGTTTTCATTAATTTTTAATATTTTCTTAAATTTTCATAAAAACTTAGTTATTATTTTAAATTGTACGATGAATAGAGCTTTGATTTGTTTAATGAAAAATTGTTTTTGGTTATTTGGTTTAAGGTTTTTGCTGATGGATAGAGTAATGCATATGGCTACTTGCTTTTTTAGGGCACCAGGATTTAGGAATTCGTCTTGGATTTAGAGTTTTGAAGCGAACTAGAATGATTTTAGTATTTTAAAGATTTTCTCTTAATTCATCAAGTTTCATTGATGAAATGACTAGAAATATGAAATTTTCTTTGTAGGGGTAATAGGTGAGTTTAGTAAAAATAGCTCAGATTATATATGCATTTTGCGGTCACTGAGATGCTAGATACTTTTAGCATAGAACTTTGTAATAAAGCATAAATTTTGTCTTTTTATGCACTAGTTATAACTATATTTTTAATTCTATATTTCATATATAATTAAAACCCTTGGCCCATAGGATTTTATTAATATTGAATAATCATGATCTCTACAAGAAATTTTAGTGCTCTTAATATATTCTATAGTTTCATTTGTGACAAAAACTAAACTAAGGAACTAATCCAATGAGCTAAATCTATCACACTTCCTGATTTAATTTCAACTTATTTCTTAGCATTAAAAGCATATTATGCAAGATCCTCAAGGTCTTAAAAGCCAATTTTATTGCATTTTGTAATCTTTTTCATAGTCTAGGGTTACTCATTCCACAATTATAAGGAAAATAATAATAATGAAGAAAGGATTTCATGATTACGTCTTGGCTTTGATGCTGAAATTGCTGATTTGAGTCGGTATTAAAATAATTTAGTTGCTACATCCATAAAAATTTTCTTGAATTTTTATTTTATAGTCGGTTTGAGACTGAGAACTCGTCAAAGGAAATGCTTCAAACGAGATTTTTATTTATAAAATTTTAATTGCAATATAATTGTTTTGCTTGATTGAGGTGAAAGCAATTATCAGCATAATTTATGAAATCATTAGGATTTCGCATGCTGATGGTTTTCAGCAAGTTTTAGATAATATTATTAGAGGAAATTAAACCATTAAGAGTTTATTATTAAATTATTTGCGAATTTACATTATGAAAGCCACCCATTACGAAACAGTTCTTGCATATCAAGAACCTTATAGGCGCACTTATACTCTGAACAAATCTGCGGTAATATCAGCTTCTTATTCGGAAAGGGGTAAGCATAAAAATTATGAACCTTCAACAAGCTCTGAATAATCAAAAAGGCATTCGAATGCTGGACATCGACATCATTGCTATAAATCCCCTCATCAATCCAATCCAAATACAATCTTAAAACATCTAAGCATTCACTACCGCTTTTTAATCCAAACTCAACAACTTTTGACATAACTCCTGGAGTGAGTATTTTGCAAGTCCAAATTTTAGTGTGATTCTCATGAATATCCCTCAAGTTCATAATTTTCAATATAAACTCTTCCATTTTCGCCAAGTCTCCTTTAACTTTGAAGATTTCGCAGAATCTGAGAAAATATATCCCAGACATTGTTGTGAGTTGGTATTCATATTTTCTTGCGACATATTCTATAAACATCATCAAATATGGCACACAAGTTTTGATTCCAAGATCATTTAGATCTAATTGGAGTAATCGATTATTTCTATATGCCATTGATGAAATGAGCTCACTACATGCGATAAAGTTTTGGATTTGGTATTTTAGACATGTACCAGTGATAAAAGTAAAATGTATTGACTCAGTTTCTTTGATATAGACGATAGTCAGACCTGCTTTTGGATTTTCTATTCTACGTCTTTCCATTTATATATTCTTCGGAAAAAATGATTAAATAGTTTGGGGATGCTGAAGGGAAAAAAATATATTTTTTTTAAATGTGTGGAAGAAGGTTGGAAAATCAGAATAAGAAATAGAGAGTTTGAGGATTTTAGAGGATAGCCAAAAGATATTTGGCTAATGATTACAGGGAATAGGAATTTCAAGGCTTTTGATAATTGTATACAGGCAGTAAAAATGAAGGAAATGATTTGTAGCTTGCTTGGAAGAATTTTAGATAGTTTTGATTGATTAGATAGGATTATGTAATTTAAGATTTGACAGGACTATTTTTTTAACAGGATAAGATTTATAGTTTTATCCATTTGCGTATATCAGAACATGGTTAAGAGTTTTAGTTGATTACAGAAATAATAAGGTAGAGTGTAAAGAAACTAATAAAACCTTCTGTAATTAATATCACTACAATTTAAATATGTTTATTCATGAAAATCATAATTGAAAATAGGATCTTTACAAATGCTAATAAAAATTGTATTAGTTTAATTCTAATTATACTATTTAATTAGATATTTTATAGTCAATTACTAATAAATACTAATACCAATAATATGCTTAAATAGTGAATAATTATCTATTAAACCCTCTAGATATTAATTTCAAAACTTTTGTAATCTTGTGAAGCAATCTAATCTCAAAATTTAAAAAAGGATAATAATAGAAAGCATACGCTATAAGGAGCATAATGCAGCATATAACATTAAATAGCAAAAGCTGGTTCATGCAGTTTTTAATAGCATTTTTCGAATCTTCATTAGCCAAATTAGTAGCAATTTCACCTATATTTCCATATTCTTTAACTTCTTCAATAAATTTAGATATTATAGCAGGCTCATCTTGTATATCATTACTAGATAAAAATTGTGACTCTTGAATGAGATAAGCTAAACCTTGAATACTCCCAAGGACAAGAAATGGCTTATTTTTCGGATCGCCTTTTAGTAAGATATTTATTAGAGAAGTTGACATTAAGCTTTGTGCACTTTGGCTTGTAATAGTTGATTGGGACAAGATTAAAAATTCAATAATATCTCTGAGTTTATCTTTTAAAGGTGTAACTAAGTTAAATTCTGGATATAATGAGAAAAGTGCTAAATTGCTTGACTCGAAATCTATCTCTAAAGTTAAAAAGCACATTTTACTTGACATAACTCTCCTCTGCAAAATAGTTGAAATTAAGTCTGGTCGATTATGCATATTTATGAAAGCTTTTGCTTCAAAAAAATAAGCATTCAGGACATAGAAAACTACAACAAAAATAAACAAAATCGAGAATTTCCATAAATAATTTAAAGAATGGTGAAGCATTTTTTTTTTACGATTTTTCTGATTACTGCTTTCTATCTCATCTAGCAAAACATTTTCATTTTTATAATAATTCATAATCCTTATAGTAATTGCCCTTTTTATTTTTAAAGATTTTGATAATATTTTTTCTCTTAAATGGTCCCAAAGGAAGTTTAAATTTTTATCAATTGTAAGTAAAAACCCTAATAAAAAAATGAAACAAAAGCCTAGCACAGCAAGTCCAATACAAAAAAGGTATTGACTCATAATCTCTAGTTTTTCGATTTTGTCTATTTCACATTTATTTATGTCTTTCATTGTATTGTAAATAAAATCAAAAGTATTTCCCATACTTATATAAGTAGTAAAAAACACATGATCTGAATAATTATAATAACCTTCTTGCATATGAGAAATAATAAGTTTTGCCTAAATGATATTTACATTTAAAAGGAAGATATCAATAATATCAGGAAGGTTTGAAAAATATAGCTTTGGCTTTTTCTCGATTTTCCAATAAGGAATAATATTTTCTTTAGCAATTTTAGAAGTGCAATGAGACTTCTGACTATAAAGATTGATTAATTGGGTTTTCTTATCTTCTAACTTTGAAAGCAGAGCATTTGCATCTTCAATAGTATAATATGCTGTATAGTTACTGTGAATAGATATATCAATATACCGTATGACAAAACTTGATTGCGATAAAAGATAGCATATATCACCTAGGCTGATAATAGTAGATAAAGAGCTGGTTTCATTAGATTCTAGAAATAAATAGGATAAAATTGCTACGCTAAACACTATCATGACCATTATCTAAATAGTGATTACTGATATTAGTAAGACAATTTTAGTAATATTTAAAACAACTACTGCTTTTTTTAATGATTTCAATTCGAAGGCAGAAATTGTAAGGGAATCAGATATGTTTGATTCAAATACTCTTTTACTTATATTATCGATACCCATCTGTGGCATTTCATTATTGGCGATTAATGCATGAGAATTCAAAATAGTTGATTCAAAGCTAAATGTGTGATTATCACTAAATTCATTTTCACAATAAAAATCTTCAAAATGATTTCTCCAACTATTCAATTCTTTATCTGAATCTGTTACATACAAAATAAATTGCACTGATTTATCAAGAACTTTTTTCCTTAAAACACCATACAACTCGCTATCAACAGTTTTGTTGGAAATTTTTTTTATTGAAATTATTTCATCTTCGAAAACATCCTCACAAGATATCTCAGGCATTATTTCTGATATCATTTCTCCAGTCATATTTTTCTTATCAATTCCTAATAATTTTGTGAAATATTTACTATGGCCAATGATAACACCAAGTTTGTTTAATAGAGCAATCTCTCTATTTTTATAGACTAATGAGTCTATTGAGCAAACAAAATATAATATATCTTTATATGAAATAAGTTCACTGTTTACAAGTCCTTCACATAAAAACCCTTCTGATGATAATAAAGGTATAACCGTGTTTATTAAGGCTTGATGTGTTAGAGATTTATCTATGAATTTTTTCAGAGATTTATTCGGATTTTTGCAGTACTCAGGAACGATGAGGCTTTCTATATAAAGTTCCTTTGCAGATTTCGATATGAAGTATATGGCACTGATAGAAATATGCAATTTTAAATCAGTTATTTTGAACTAAAGTTCCTTTGCAGATTCACATGAATAAGAAAGGAAATTTATAAAGTTTCGATCAAAGTCTACAATTTTACCTAAAGTATCTCTAGTGCATGAGACAACAAAAAAACAGCGGTGGTTTTGAAAATTGTAGGGTTTTGCAGATTGTCTATCTATTTTATTGCTACTTTTATATACTGAAAAAAGTTTCATACTATATTTCGTATCACCAAGCAATTTGGCTAGTAAAGATTCATTATAATAATCTTTAATCTCAATTGAATCAGGATTTTTCTTATGCAAAAATTCATATTGCTTTTTTAGAGTTTTATAATTGTTTATTGTGTCAGTTATTAGTTGCTTTAAATGAGATAGAGATAACTTCTCTATTTGAAGCTGATTTACAAGTTTGTATAGTATCCGACAGAACTTTTTATCATTTTCTTTTGTGCTAGAGAAATTGTTAAAATATTCAATGATTTTAATGGAATTTGAACTTAGGTAAACTTTTTTGGTTAGGTAGTTTTTGCATCTATAAATTTGGCAGTTTGTGGATATATTGAAGCCTGAAGGTTGCACTTTGGTTATAATATTAAGCCCGAGTATAGGGTTCTGCATAATTTCATCAGCGTAATATGCTTGAGTTATGCGATTCATAGGCTCATTATAAAATTTGTAGTTGCTGCTTAGTTTTTTTAATAATAATTCGTTTAAATCTCCCAAGACCAAATTTTCTCTGATAGTCAATTCAAAGTTATTAAATTTTTGATACATTGAAAGATTTATAGGTAAATTTTTCGATATTCTCCATGCAATCAAACTATAAATCAAAGGACAAATTATAAATTGCATTGCAATACTTAATAAAGTGATGATTGCAGAGTTATCAAAATAAAATCCTGCTAAAAATATTATACCTAGCACAAAGCAATCAAAATGCACAAAAATTTTAATAAAATTCATTCTGTAAGAATAGAATGGCAAGTTAGATATTAAATAAATAAAGCATATCCCATAGAGCAATACTGAGAGTATCAAAAATGCTTGATAATTTGTTAGTTGGAAACTCACAAACATATAAGTATTGCAAAAATAAATAGCTTTATTGAGAATACAGCATTTAGCAGTTACTTTATTTGTAGAATTACTGGTTGTGAAGGTATGCTTTGATGAGTAAGAACATAACTCATAGAGTATAGAGAGTATCAGTAATGTTAATATTATAATAATTGAGGTTATTTGACCTGTAATACCGTAGTTAAAGTGTCTGGAAGATAAATTATTAGGATATTCAATCACTGATTCTATTGTTGATAAGGACGAATATTTGTATATCACAAAGAAAAAAATGCTGGTTGGAATAAACGAAAGCTCACATTGAAATATCAGCAAAACTCTTAGAGCATATAAAAATGGTCTAGGTATTTCTTTCTCGAATGCATTTAATATGCGAAGAAAAAATAAAGATAAAAGTATAATCAAAGACACTACAATTTCAAATATAAAGAAGTGCTCAATAGCATTATATCTGACAGCGATGACATCGAATGATGGAGTATTTATTGAATCCCAGAAAGGCTGGTATGTACTCCAATTGTTTATTGGGAAATCAAAATTCCAAAAGAACTGTATATTTTGTGCTAGAATAATCAGGTGGTTCAAGATTTGAATAAAAATCCATCTATAGTTATTTTCATCTGGAAGACTTTCTGAGAATATAGTTATCCAAATCCTATATATGGATTCCATAGTAATTATAACAAAGTTAAAATGCTTTAATAAAAATAAATTACGTTAACGTGAAATCTATACTTGAAATTTTCAAGTAAATAACATAAGCAAAGTTATATTTATTAAAGTATTTTTATTTCGACTAAATTGTATGCTAGTTACTCGTATTGTCAGAAATTTATGCCTATTTATAAAAATAAGGTTTTCACGCATGAGCTATGCTACTTTCAAACAGAGTTGATATGCAAAAAGGTTGGACACTTTAAACTTGAGAGCATAATAAATAATATAATTATGCCATTGTTTACTATGTTGAACTATTAAATTTCAATTAAAATGCATTTTATAATTTTTGTAGGGGCAACTAAGCTCTATAAAGTGATGATGCTTATCCTGGGACGCCAATACTTTACAAAGTGTTTCTAATTAGAGAAAAATGAATAGACCACCTATTTTTTTTATTTCCAGAGCTGCAATATACAGAATCTTTGAGTATCTCTATATTTATTTTTGCTTAGCTATATAGAAAAATTAAAAATTCTCATATCAAATTGCAGGTGTATAATTTTATAATTTTTATCTTAATATAGGCAAATTCATATTTTAATTAGCTTGCCACTTCAGAATTAGCCTTAGTGCTTGCATATATTTAATTAATTAATTTCCTTAGTCTGCTGTGCTTATTAATTACTGCAATTTTATTATTACTTTGATTTTTTCAGCTTTTAGACTCTAATTTGTTGCGTCTTTGAATTTTAATTGTCTATTATTATCATTAGGTAATTTGAATATCCTTAAGTTGATATCAAAAAAAATTGATTTGATTTTAGAAAAGTTTTCCTATAAATTTAATTTATGTATTTTTTTTTGGAAATCATTGCAATTAAGACGTATATAAGTTTACCTATTGTTTAATTTAATTGATTTCACTCATAAGATTTGCTTAATTTAATAAGCTTGGGATATTTTTTTTAGTTGTTTAAAATTGGAAAAGTTTTCAAAAATGTGTAAGCTTATAATAAATTGGCTATAAGCAATACTGATATAATGCTGAAAATTTAGACTTTATAATGAGAAGTGTAAAAAAATTATATACAGTTTGTCCTCCGTTATAGTGAATCCTCAGAGCATATTTTTAAAGAAAGTTCATTACAGTGGGAAATTTACTATAAAGGTTTTATTTATTCCAATACATAAAGATTTATTTTATGTTTATATATGTCTATCAAAATTATAATTTTACGATGATTCATTATTATTAGTATTGAATGTGAAGAAAATTATTCACTCATTAACAGAAAAAATTAGAGCATATTTGAAGTCGCATGAAGCAAAAACTATAAGAGAATATGCAAGGATAGAATACAAAGACTGATGATATTATCTCATATCAAGAGCTAAGGGAATCCTACAGAGCAATTGATAAGATTGTAGATTGTAAAAGACAGGGCAATTACAGAAGAATAAATTTGAAGAGTTTATCTCTTAGTTCAGTTAGAATTTGTGCTATATAGCATTATTTTATTTTTTAAATTGCTTCAAACTATTTAACTAAATTAATATTTTACAAATTGAATAAACTCACACAATTATGACTATTAGCTTCATTTTGAATTTAATATTTTTTTTGTATACTACAATTAATGATTTCATTTTATATCGAAAAGGATAATTCAAAGCTTGATAGACTTTGAGATTTATTATCGAAATGGAAGTGGCTCTATAAGCAGAGTTGGGCTTAAAGCAGTAATGACATCAATTTGTCCTAATGAAGTCATTGATAGCATGATAGAAGAATACTAATAATAATGGATAAATTGAATTAGATGAGTTTAAAATAGCAATGATTAATAGATATGATAGCTAACACAGGTTTATTTTAGTAATTTATGTATTAATTAGTCCATTATTTTTTGAACACTAGTAATAAATTAGTGCTAGAATATACAAAAGCTGAATAGCGACTGATGCAAAATGATCTTCCTATAAGAATTGCACAATTAAATGCCATTATTAATATAAACTTAGCAGAGAAGTTAGATATTTCAGGATACCCTACTTTACAAAATATTCCAAATTCTGATGTATTGACTATACTTGAAACTATTTTATTATAAAATTAGCTGCAGATCCAAGATCAGTACTTTGCATACTAAATACTTCTTTATCATTACTTTTACATATAAAGAGTAATAATATAANTTTTATATGATTAATTTTTATAATACATGAATTCTATAAAATTAGCTGCAGATCCAAGATCAGTACTTTGCATACTAAATACTTCTTTATCATTACTTTTACATATAAAGAGTAATAATATAAAAATTAATATATCTAGAGCTTTCGACAAGTTAAAATATTTTAAATTATATAAAATATAAGTACTAAGCTAAAGTCAGCTTAAATTGATTTAATTTTAAATGCATAAAAGAATATATTAAAAACTTAATAAATAGTCGGATTGATGAGGGGTATAATAAAATAATATATCGAATAAAGTGTTATGACTTTACTATTTAAATTACTGAACTTATTTTTAAATAAATTTTCATCTATTTTTAGAAACAAGAGACATTAAGTATTAAAACTAGCTTTAACTTGATAGCATGACCAAATATTTTGATGATTAAAAACAAGAATGAAGAATTATCAACATTAAAGCGATTATTGCTTGTGAGTTATAAAAATAAAGCAATGTTCACTTCACTTTTATTTATTTCATATTTAATGCTATTAAATTGAACACTAAAGTTCATTGATAATAATTTTTTTTATAACTCAATTACTATACACTTCAGCTTGTTTCAAGCTCCATCTATAGTTTCTCAAAAAAATTGATAATAAGAAAATATATTACATTGACATCTTTAGTAGTCAAGAAATTATAATAAAAAGCGATATATAGTTTTGATAAGCACTTTTTTATAATAATTTTCAAGATTTCCATTGCATGCACCTAACTTTCTAATCAAAATCAATGCACATATGTAAAAAACCTTCTAATAAATATTTTAAATTGGCTAAATCTAATTCATAATTATTATAAACTTGATTTTCGTTGAACTTTTTGTTTCTTGTGCTTAAACTCACCCATTTTCATAAGCTTTTTAGTAGTCTCATTTAGCTCTTTCTGTATATTTTTGCTCTCATTTCTTAAACTCTTGTCAAGCTTACGATTGTACTTTCTCGTTGACATCATATTATCAATAACTTCTTCATTTTGGGAAAATTTAACTGAGTCTACTAAATCATCTAAATAATTGTTAATATCTTTTGTTTCTGTTTTTAAGTACTTAATGCCTCTTTCAACAGACCCGAAGTCAGTTTTATTATTCTTTTCACAATTGCGAATAACAGATTCAACTGTACTTAAATGAGATATTGCATTATTAACTTCACAATAAGTACTTTTCTTTCTGGGAAATTGAAGTTTTGGGTCTAAATGAATAGGCACTGATTTTATCAAAGGGGGAAGTTTTTCAAACGGTGATGCAAAGTTGACAAGATTAAAGTCCAAGCTTTTATTTTCTACTCGATGGCGATGTCTACGCTTTACAACTGAATTGTTTTTAACCTTTTTTTTTGGGGATTTATCAATTTTTGATATAGCATCCTTTGAAATAAATCTAAACTTAGATGATTTCAGAGAAGCTGGTTGGTCTTTATACTCAGATGTATAGTATCCAATTGGAAAGTTGAGCTTTGAATACTCCTTTTCAATTTCCTGATCAAACAATTGCTGACGCTTAAGTGTTTCTGCTATTTCTATGTCAATGTGATCGATTAAAGGTCTTGAAGTTTTTGCGCAGCCACTTGGAGCTAAAAGTTTGTTGATTGTGAATAGAGGTAGCATTTATAGATCGTTTTATGAAAATAATTTTAATACTGAAACAAAATTAATTGAAATTTCTTGGTTTACCCGAACTGGAGAACGGAAGTATGATGCAAGCTAATAGTTGCATTCACAATAAAGTACGTCTGGAGTTCGAGTGAGAACGATTATAAGTATTGCCTAAAGACGTCAACATAATTGTAAAGATCGTCAGAGTTAATGTTTACAGTGGTTAAACCTGTGGGTCAGAGGAAATCCACATTTCTCAAATATTCACTTAAAAATAATAAGCTATTAAAATATATTGCCTATTACTTTTGGTATGTTTAACTGTGGTGTTTAGGTTTACCATGTAAGTATTTAAAAGATTTAATTTTGATATTTTGACATGCTACAGAAAAAAGAGCTTGAAGAAACAAAAATTAAACTAAAAATATGAAGATATTGACAAGAAGCACTAAGAATAAGACAATTAATAATACTAGATAGGTTAATATATAATAATTAACTATGATGCAATTCTGATTTAAGAGAAGCTTCACAGGTTTTATTTTCATGGGGTGTTGTAGAAGGGAATTGCGAGTACATAAGTGCTTGCTGAAAATCTAAATATTTTTTATATGAATTCGAGCAATGGTTAGAGATATAATCGTTAAGGTCATTTAATGCTCCTTCAATAACATAAACTTTTGGAGTTGATAACTCTTTGCTTTGCCTATTTTCAATCTTTTTACAGTATTTTTGTGCATGAGACCGAATTTGAACTATGCTGCGTGTCGCTATGATTTCTGAAAGCTTTTTCCAGTCTTTGCCATGCCATTGAAAGGCCAGATTGAACAAATTTTGCTCTTCCTTAGTCCATCTTCCTCTTTTGCTTGAAGCTCCTCCATTTTCATCAGACATTATAATTATTATAAAAGAATTCTGTATGCAAATAACCATATAAAGTCTTGAATTTAGTTAAATGATATTCCGCTTAAATTATCATTAGGCTGAACTGTTTATTTTTAATAATATTTTGTATAATCTGAAAATATTTTTACAAGATTAAAATTATTCAATAGGGTATTAAGGTTAAATATCATATAAATGAATTTAAAAGGTTAAGGCCCTACTCTGATATTTTTTATGGCTAAAGTAGACTGAGTCAGCACTGATAGATATTTTTATAAACTCTGATATATTTATATGCTAATTTTGGTTTAAATTTTAGGAAATATACAATAGATCTTTATAGCATTTATTATTTTGATCAAATATAAAAGTGTTAAACTGCAAAATATGTCAATTTGTTAAGGAAAATAAGTGTTAAGAAAGAAGGCTTTGAAAACTAGCATTGCATAGGATGTAAAAAATAATAGTTTGTTAGATAGTTATTAATTAATAAAAAGTTAGAGTGATGCGCTAAAATTGCTCTTAGTTATTAAAAACATTAATATATTCATCCTTTGAGATATAAATTTTCTGCTGATGCTTAAATTCGTAAGCTTTCAAAGAATTTCAATCATTATTTATTCTTTATAATTGTCATCCTAAATTAAAATCAAGTCATCCCTAGAATGATAGAAGAACCATCAATAATATAAATTATACAGCAAATTTCTGTAAGCTTTTCATTAATGTATTTTGTAGAACCATAAATTCTGTTATAATACATAAAATTTTAACTCCTTTCTTGCCTGAAATCTAGCATCCTCCAGCAGGTCTACAGTGATTTATTGATATAAACTATATTCCTGAGTGGATTATCCAAGCTACAACTTTATATAATAATTATAATTTAAATTTTTTTAAAGATATAAGCTTGGGAAGAGAAATTATAATGCATCCAGTCTATAATACACTAGATAGTTGACCAAAATTATTTAAGTAGTTTTTTTATAAGAAATCCTGTGTATGATTTTATGAAAATATGCTAAATAACTCTGTGCAGTACATGCAACAGTATTACTAGATTCGTACGGAATCATAAAAAGCTAAATTATACATTAAGTCTAAGATTATCACTTGTTTTGATGTCAAAGCATTGTAAGATATGATTAGCAAAATGCTTGGTTTTCAAAAACTGTCCGCATCCAAGGCATTCAATATTCTCAGTCTTCCTGTGCATTCTATCGTGTTCGATTTTTCTGTTCCTACTAACAATTTGGCCGCACTCTATACACAAAACACACTCATTTTTCTCATTTGCTCTGTTCACCGGCCCTTTCACTATATAAAAAGTTCTAAAAGGGTTAATTTCAGAGTTTTCTACAAATTTTCGCATTTTAAGCATTTGTGGCTTTGACTTTAGTATTGAATCTGACTTACGCAAAGGCTTAAAATCAGTTGGCATATGATAAAATGCTGAAACAAACATCTTGTAAAAGCCAACACAGTTTTCTTCACTAAAATCATGCTTTTCAATCATATGCCTTTTGACCTGATAAAAAAACTTATCACATAATAAGCATTGACCTCCACGAACTCCGGATTCAAGTATAAAATTGACAAAATATACTGATATTTTGAATATTGATGATATTCCTTTAATTCCATAAGCACGTTTTAGTTGTTTGAGTAATTCAGGAAAATGCTTCCAAAAAGGTGTTGGTATAACTGTGAACTGTTCTAAAAACGAATCTGTCTTGTCTGAATATAAATCTGTTACATATTGGACTCCCAGCAGCAATGTGAGATCGTAAAGATTCTCTGCCATTTTTCTATATATAAATTATAAATTATCTTGAAGCCCCTTTAATTAAATTAATATATAAAAAAAAAGAGTAATTATGTATTAAAATTTGTGCTTATTTTATAGTTAAGTTTTTATTTTTAATTAAAACGTCAAAAGTTTTAATTTTGTCAAAGCGGACTCTTGTGCATTACTGCCTCTGCTAGCTAATGCTGAAGGGCTAGTTTTAAAATTATCAATTATTTTTATTAATAAATCATGCAGAAATTTACAAATAAGATTAAAAATGGCTGCAGAGATAAAAGATGCTAGAGTTAGTGAAACTAATTTTGACGATGCTAAAATACAAGCTTAAGTTTTTTTCTTATCATGCAATGTTATCTATATAATAAATAATATATCTAAGCATATTCCATTAAATATTCTAAACCTTCACTATTTATAATAAACTTATGAGTTAATTAATAGGCTTCGTTTATTATAGCTTGCTCCCATTCAATTAGAAGTGTAGAGAGATTATTAAAGCCTTAAAGCTTTCCTAGTGAGCAAAAAAATTAGAACAAATGCTATATGAATAAATCTTCAAAATTTCTACAAATTTTCAATATAAACTCATATAATAATTCAAGAAGGAAAGCCATGCAAAAATCTTAAAAAATAAATTGCAATCTCCATAAAAACTAAATTACATATTAAGCCTAAGAGGATTAGTTGTTTTAATGTTAAAACATTGAAGGATATGATTAGCGAAAATCTTGCTCTTTATAAATTGTCCGCATCCAAGGCATTCAACATTTTCGGTTTTTCTATGCATTCTATCATGCTCGCTTTTCCTATGCCTACTAACAATTTGACCACATTCTATACACATAACACACTCATTTTTCGAATTCATACTATTCAATGGACCTTTCACTATATAAAAATGTCTGTAAGGATTAATTTCAGAGTTTTCTATAAATTTTCGCATTTTCAGCATTTGTGGTTTTGGCTTTAGTATTGAATTTGCCTTGCGCAAGGGCTTGAATTCGATTGGCATATGAAAAAATGCTGAGCTAAACAGCTTACAAAATTCATTACAGTTTTCTTCACTAAAATCATGCTTTTCATTCAAGTGTCTTCTGACTTGATAAAGGAACTTATCACATAACAAGCACTGGCCTGGGCGAACACCTGATTCAAGCATTAATTTGATAAAATAAAAAGAAATTTGGAATATCAACGATATTCTTTTAATGCCATAAGTACGCTTTAGTTGTTTGAGTAGTTCAGGAAAATGCTTTAAAAAAGGTGTTGGTCTAAATGTAAACTGCTGTAAAAATGAATTTGATTTATCAGAGTATTGGTTTGTTACATATTGGACTCCTAACAGCAATGTGAGGTCGTAAAGATTCTCAACCATAGCCCTTATATAAATTATAAACTGTCTTGTGGCCCCTTTAATTATTTTAATATATAAAAGCAATAGAGCAGGCTTTAATTAGGTGCTTAGAGTTTGGCTATTATTTTATAGTCAAGTTTTTGTCTTTTATTTTATAAATCTCGAAGGTTTTATCTTTTTTGTCTAGGCGGACTTTTGTATCGTACTGTCTTCGTTTAGTCATAGAATTGAGATAAACTGAAAATACAGATTTCGTATTTATTACTGGGAACTTTACCTGGGCTCGAGATGTTCTCAATGGCTGATCGAAAAACTCTTTGAATTTGGGATGATATTTGGAGATCTCGTAAGCTGAAACTACTACTGGAAGATTGCTTGAGTTGGTAGATTTGTGTTTGCGATGTGTACGAGGTATATCCTTTAATCCTTCAGGCTTTTTTAAGGATTGAGGACTTTTTACTGAAACTAGTGGCAAAACACTAAGATTATGAGGATTATCATCATCCCACCTAGAAAACTCAGAAAAAAACATAGGAGATGCTTCTTTAGATCTATTCATTCCAGAATAAACAATACCACTTTTGTCTTTTGTTGGAGAACTGACTTTGATAAATTCTAAGTTCATTCAGAAAATGTTTATCACTTTTTTATATTTATCGTTATTGCAATAAGACTTTCAAGCTTATCAGATATAGTTTATTTTAAAGTATCACATAAACAACGCTGGCAACTAGATATTTTATCCTTCTATATGTAATAATTATTTATATTGTATACTTTCAATATAGATAAATTCATTATCTTAAATTCCCCTACAATAATCTCTAAAGCATATCTTAGTAATTTATATTTTAGAATAATGACATTAAATAATAAAATCTAATACTTTAAAATTGCTTAGCAACATTTAATTCTAGGCTATTCTCCAGATTAACTGAGTTCAAATAAGCACAATGAATAAAAGTTAATCTTCTATCCTTTCAATAACACTTATATTAAAAATTCTTAATATATTACTAATTTCTTTTCCTACAGTTATTTCACTTTTCATCTCAAACAAATTTATTGCAGAATATTATATAAACGAGTCAAAGCCTTTGTATAAGCTTAACTGAATGTCAAACCATAAAACTAGATATATCTGCACCAATCCAGGTCTAAGTTAAAAAAAAATAATATCAAAGTATTGCAAAATTCCGACCTCTTATTCTAATAGAAAATATTTTTGAGAATGATCTCCGTTCAAATTCAAACCTCAAATGATATTATATCTCTAGTTCCACAAGGAAAAACCTATGAGCCTTACTTGTGCTTTCATTAGTATATTAAAATAACATTTCTTATATAAATTGTGGTATAGTTTTTATATTTTCTTGGATTCAAGAGAATTTAATGGATTCTCAAGTTTTCCTAACTGTTGCTGATATTTTTGAAATATACAACAATGTCATCTTTGCATTTTGTCAGAATTGCTAAGGGAATCTATACTATGATGAGTATTTAAACTTTGTAAAGTTCGTACTCTAAAATTGTCAAATATTATCATAGGCTAAAAAAAATACCATTAAAGGTAAATTTTCATAATAGCCAAATTTGTAAGGAAATAAAAGCATAAACATATCATATAAAACCATAAACAAAAGTATTCATTATCAATAAATTTCTAATTAAAAAGATTAATTGTAATTATATATGTGTATATTATAAAAAGCATGACTAGAGCAAAACCCGGAAAATATAAAAATGATTTCAATGAAAAACTAGTTCCTGTGATACATAGTCCAAATATATATTCATCAAAACTATAACAAATAGCCAAAATTGGTTACCAAATTTCAATAAAGATCTAAAAATAAAAAGAAGCCTTAGCTGATTAACTAAAGTAATCTCATGATAATCATCAGTTTAAAATCAACAAATTATATTTGAGTACAAAAAATTATCAAGAAGAGCAAAAAAAACAAGAACAAATATGCAAACTGCATGAAGTTATAGGATATTTGATTTATTAATGCATAGTTCTTTAAGATATCATTGGAATTACTTCATTTAAAATACGTATAAGTACTAAATCTTGTAAAAAAGCCTAAAGTAAAACTCAAGACAAGCTTCAATCATCAATATACAGCTTAATTTCAATTTCCGGTTCTCCGGTTGTTGAAGAATAGTCTATAAAATTGCCTATTCTAATTATTATATCCGTGTCTCTTGAGTATTTCATTCTGTTCATTATGGAAATCAGCGTGTATTTCTTCAACTTTCTTAAGTTCTCCCTTTTCAAGATTCTTCCATTTAGCCTCTCTATGCTCTTGCAAATCTAAGATTTTGAATTTGTTCTTTGTTGAAATATTAAACCCATTTAATATGTTGGTAAGTCTTTTATATATCCTCTCAGTCTCATCTTTGAGCTTTGGCCTTTCGAAACTTCCTGCCCCAGTTAGTAAAAGCACACAGGCTCCTTCAAGTTTATCTTCATTAATATCTTTTTCAAAAAGGTCTAAAAGACTTGTAATGCACTCGAGGATTATATTCGCTGTTATAAGGTTTACATTAAAAAGCTCTCCTATAAATCTTACATTGCCTAAAGTTTTCTTTTTAAGCTTGGCTAATACTTCTTGTTTTTTATTTTCTGGTAAAGTGGCTAAGTCGTTTTCTTCAGGATTTTTTTTAAAGGTTTCTTCGCACATATATAGAAGTTCATATTTGAAATAATTTTTGGTCTGAGGTAGACGTGAAGCATCAACATCAGGGTATTTGAAATCTTCAAAACTTTGTTTGAGAAATTTGCAGATGCTTGAGTACATCTGTGTGTATTTAGTCTCAGCCCAAGCTTTTTCGAAAATCCCTGAAACTACAAGTTTTAGATAATCATGAGACTTTTGGCATGTTTCAAGCATTTCGTTACTGAGTTTTTCCAAATTATTTGGAGAAAGCTTATTAAGTGTGATTCTGACTTTCTTCTTTATAGCTTCTTGTTCTGCTACAGTTACAGTAAATTTTCTTGTGTACTCTTTTGCCTTATCGCTTATCTTTTGTTCCTCAGCGGTTTTGGCTTTTCTCCATGTTACTCTAATAGATTCTCTAGCTTTTCTATCCTCCCCTTGGCGCTTTCCCCCACGACTCGGTTTTGCAGTCTCGACAACAACTCTTTCTTTAATTTCCAAAATCGCAACTGGGATAATGAAAAAGTTCGGGTCTTTAAAAAACTCGCACTTCAAATTCTTAATATCATCAAAATCGTAAACCCTTTTCTTTGGCACCTCAGGAATCTCTTCAATTTGCTTATTATCTTCTTCTATATACTCATCTTCTTTATATTCATCTTCATACATATCTGGAGGTCTCGAAATTTTTTCCGAATTCTCACTAAAAACCGCGGGAAGGGGTTCTTTATTTTCCGCAGGTTCTTCTAATGCATTCTTATCATCTTTAACTTTCAAAGCCTCTTTAGGCTCTTCTTCTTTATATTCTTCTTTTAATTCTTCTACTTTTTCAATAATAGGCTCATTTTGTTGAATTACAGATTCAGCATTGCTTTCTTCAAATCCAAAGATTTTTACAGGAGTTTGTTCATCAGCAATTGAAGCTTCAGGCTTTATAGGCTCCATAACAAAGTCACTAACACTAGAAGGGTCTTTAAATGACTCTTTTAGCGGGCTTATAGGATTTGGGACCAATGTTTGAGTATTCTCAGACAGTGTTGGAGATGTTAAGAATGAAGGGACGAATTCTAAAGCGTTCGATTTGAATTCAAAACTTGGAGCGTCTGATGATAAAACTTTTGGCTTTATTGGCTCATATGATGAAGCCGTCGCTCTGAGCTCTTTGTTTGTTGGTTTCTGGGTGAAAATTGGTTTTATGTTTGGAGGCATACCTGGCCTAAATTCGGCAGCGTCTAAGTTAAATGAAGGATTATATTTTAAGTCAGGCTCTCCTTCATCAGGAGGCGCAGAACTAATTCGAGCAACTTGTTTGTAGTTTACCCTATTCATATATTATATATTAATTATTTTAGTTAGATATTGAATTTATAGGGAGTTTTGCAATATATAGATAAATGAAATGTTGTTTAGGGTTGAACTATTATTGTTAAAAGTATTAATTAGTTATGATTGAGGAGTTGGAAAATGCTGAATGAGTGATCAAATTAAATATGCGAGAGTTAGTAGAATTTTAATTGCATTTAGAATAAGATTAAGATATATTGAAATTAGAATACAAATGATTTTTAATTATTATAGATTGGAATAGCTTGGGAATATTTTTATTAGTTAGCATAGCTAAATTAATATATTACTTATAGTGATGCTTGTTAAAAACTCTCAAAATAATATGACTTAATTTACTACTGTAATTACAAAAAAATAGCCTATTCTATAATAAGTTTATTAAGAATTAAAATATATATTTTTATAAGTATTCTTGACGCAAGCTAGTGCTAAATCTTAATTTATTCTTTCAAATTTATCTCATTTGAATTTTCTTAAAATAATTATAAATCTACTACTAAAGCAAATGCTTAGGGCTTAAACTTTAAATAAATGTGCCTATTTCAATTATTTTATCTAACTAAAACCTTAGCATCTCACCCGGAAAAATTTCGCTAAATTGTTGAATAAATATGAAGTTGTTTTTACTCTGCGTGCTATCTCTAGCTTGGGCAGGTCAAGTTCTCCCACCCTATACCATTGGAACATCATGTGAAAAAGACCCTTCAGTGAATGTAACTAACTTAGTAGTCACTCCTTGGCCAATCTATGCTAATCAAAATTATACTTTTGCCTTGTCAGTCACATTTACCAAAGCAGAATTATTAGATCAACTAACACTCGGTGTTAAAAAAGGAGTCACTTGGCATTATACATTTTTCACAATAAACCAAGAATATGCTAAAGGAGCAACAGCAACTTTCCAATATTCAATTGCTGGTCCAACATCTTCAGGTTCATATACAGATCAAATCACCCTTCATCGACCTAATTACAGCACTTTTGCCTGCTGGCAATTTGATTATGTGGTGAATTAATTAGAATAAATATGAGGATTTTGATATTGTCTATGCTTATTGCTTTAACTTTCGCCAATAGTTCTTTGGAAATACTTAAAACAGGCGAGTCTTGTGATAAGAGCCCAAGTTTCAACATAACTTCATTTGTTGTAAACCCTTTTCCTCCTGGGAATTCAGAGCAATATATAGTAACATTTAGTGGAATTTTTCTATCAAAAGAAACTGTCCATCAAATTTACATAGGTCAGAGAAAAGGTACTGAAAACTGGCATTACGTTTATCAAACTGTAGATAAGACATATGCTAAAGGAGCTACTGAAACTTATTACATTTCCCTTCAAGCCCCAGCAATAAAAGGTCCTTATACTGATCAGATCACCCTTCATAGGTCAGACTTTTCATCTTTTGCTTGTTGGCAATACAATTATGTTATCTAGTTAGTAAAATTTATATTCTAGTTTGTGCTTATTCTAGCCACTATAGACCCACAGTTTTTACATGTGTGGACAAGTTCTTGATACCTACTCAGCAACCTTGGCTCACCACAACATTTGACAGCTTCGAAAAAAAAACCTATTGAGCCCCAAAGATTCATTTTTTTCATTTGATAATTAACATTAGTATACACTTCAGCACTGCATTTTAAACAGAAAATACGGTTTGCTAAGGCAAATGTAGAATTCCTTAAGCTAGTGTGAGTATTGCCTATAACTTGCTTTTTTTGTTTGGTTTCAGTTTTTTTTTTAGGGTTTTCTGTTAGTACGGAGTGCGATTCTTGGTCGATGAAAGAAGGGTTTTTGCTGCCATTTTCTAGTTCTAGTTGACTTCTTTTGCTTTCATTTTGGTTTTCTTTTTGACTATCTTCATATGAGACCTCTGATATTTTGCCGAGTGAGGTCCCTTTAAGCCCGTTAAGGAGGCCTTGGTAGTTGTTTTTAACGTTTTTTTCTACAACACTTGATTGCTTTAGGTGCTTTGCTAGGATTTTTTCGATTTCTTGCGAAAAACGCACTCCATCCACTTCGAATGAACTTTTACTGATCTCTGAGAATTGTGAGGACATTTGAGAATCTAAAGGCGAACTCATTATATTAGCAAGTTCATCATGATGGCTAAGGTCTTCAAAGTCTTTACCAAAGTATTTCTTGTATGTGTTTAATGTATCTGATGAATCAACCAAGTTTTTATCGAAAATACTCTTGTACATTTTTCCTAACGACATTAATATAAATTAATTTTAAATTAAAGCATCTGTATGATGATAAAAAACTTATCGCCTAATTTTAAAAAGTTTTGAATAATGAAGCTATGATAAAACTCTTATAGTTTAGCATAATTTTTAATTATAATCTTTATTATTAATTTATTCCTGATCATATGCTAATTATAGTTTTTAATTGGAATAATTCACATTTAATTGCAAATCACTACTTATGACTTTTTTTGGTATCTGTGATCTTTATATCTTTTAATAAAGGTTTGCTTAAAGCAGTTTTATATCTGTTAAGCATATTCACAGGTTTGAGTATCGACTTTTTCGGCGAGACTTTTTGCGCTGCCTTTTTAGCTGCATTTTCTAATATATTATCATTTGAAAATACTGGGTTACTATTTGGGAATAGTGTTTCTGACTGATTTTTCATTTTATTCATCAAAAAGTCTTCAGCTTCAATCAAATTTTGCCCACTTCTAATCCAAACTCCATCTTTTGTCATAGCAAATTCCACATCATAATTGTTAATCCTTACAGTGAAATCATCAATTTTGCACAGCTGCTCAATCTTTACAATCTTCCCTATAATTTTATCTATGAATTCTGATATTCGCTCTGTAACAACCTTAATGAACTCATTAGTATTTTCGTTATCCTGATACCTTTTCTCAGATGTTACCACATTTCCAATATTATTTCCCCCTTCATAAATTTTTCGATGATCTTTTTCTCTTTCCTCAATACGCGCAGCATTTTCTACATCAAAGCACTCAGCACAAGCCACTTTAGACAATTCCATAATAGTACTGACAAGCTTTTCATTATTGATCTCTGCATTTTTAAGCAAATGCTGATAATGACTGCATTGATTTTCTATACCTTGTAAACTTTCTACAGCAAAACTTAACCTTTCACATTTTTCAAGAATATTTTTATTCTCAATCTCAAGCTTTCTATTACTTTGTTTCAAGCTTCTATTCATATCAAATATCGCACAAATCTCTTTTTCTTTATCAGAAATTAATCCAAGTAATGAATTTTCTCTTACTGCAGCTCGTTCATTTTGTGACTTAAGTGCAACAAGCAAATTGTCAATTTTTTCTCTTAACAACTTATTAGTATTCTTTTCTTTACTTAAATTTTCTTGATAATTATCGATTTCTGTTGTGAGTATTTCAACAATGTCCTGGTGTTTTTTCTGATCCATAATATCTAAAGGACAATTGAAATGAGAAGTTGCAATAAGTTCTTGGTCGTTATCTTTAGTAAGGCTTATCTCAGAAGCTAAAACTATCTCAGAAATATTTTCAGTTGGAATTTCAGGGTGAGTAAGGAAAATTTCATCATCAAGCAAGTCAGAATGCATAAAAAGAATGATTCTTGGGGATTTTACTTCATCCACTAAATGAGACAAAAGGTCATTTGAAGGGTTTTCAAAGAGAGGAAGCCATCGGCCTGAAACTGAAGGTAATAATGATATTTCTATTGAAAGACTTGCTACATAGCCTTCTGTGTTACCCATGTCTTTGATTATTATTCTTAGAAGTCCAGTTGGAGGCACATCAAATATGTTTGTGTCGTGGATGGAGTTAAGAGGTGTTATAACGTCTACTAAGTTATTATTAACTGAGATATAGCAACCCAAACAGGAGTCCACCCAGTTTCCTTCTGTTTTTAGCAATTGAACCTTCATTCCGTTAATTTATTAACTTGGAGATCTAGACCATTTTATGATTAAAATATTGGAAAATTGTTGATGTAGAAAGTAGTAGTTATTGAGAAGATAGAAAGTACATTATAATTCGGTATAAATTGAATATTATATTCAAATGATAATTTGATTGTACCATGTCATATTGCAAAAATATTATATTTTTTTTATATGCTATGCCATTAAATATAAATTGCTTGGCGTTTTGTTTAGGATTGTAAAAATATTTTTTATGATAATTGATAATTATGCTTGAAATAACATATTATATCTATATAGCATTATTATTATTAAAAATGATTTTTCTAAGTGTATAAGTTTTCTTATGTTAATCATTTTATTATCATTATTGATTATAAAAATAAACATTTTTCATAATAACAGAAAAAGAATAATGGCTAAAAAAGTATCATATCCTTTAGGCACAATAGATTCAGAGGTTTTTTTTTATATTTCCTAATGAAAAATGTGTTTATTTCATAAAATTAAATTAAATAGACTTATTTGAAGTTACTAATGAAAAGATAAACTTTAAAGTTAGGTTTTCTATGGGAAAAGTTCAATTGACAAACGTGCTATTTACAATGAACTCAATGTTTATGGTAGCTTTTGATAGTGAAACAAATTCATATGTGTGAAGAAACTCAGACAGGAACATGATAAAAATCCTACAAAAGAGAATCGGAATTGCAATAAAAAGCTTGTTTGGTATTCTTCCAAATTTACTTTAAACTATTTCAATTTAAAATTTTTATCATAATTATATACTTAAATACATATTTTAGATTATATTCATCTATATCAAAGTATTAACTAACATCTGTTATTTTCTAACTGACTTCTAAGATACTCGCTTTCTTCAGGTCCAGTATTTAATATCATAGTCTTAAACAATGATTTTTTCTTACGATACAACTCATGAGCTTTACCAAATTCTTTACAGCTTCCTTTATCCACAACAATAATCCTATCACTATCAATAACAGTTCTCAGTCTATGAGCTATAATTAATAAAGTGCACTCATTAAATTTTATCTTAACAGTTTCTTGAATAAGTCGATCAGTTTCATTATCAACATTAGCTGTAGCTTCATCCATCATGACAATTTTATTATTCCTCAATATAGCTCTTGCCAAGCATAATAATTGTCTTTGCCCAGCTGAAAAACTCACCCCATCTCCACTTATTTCTGCATCTAATCCTTTATCATATTCTAATATATACTCTTTAAGTTTGACTTCTTCTAGAACTTTAAAAAGCTCATCATCAGAATGTTTATGGAAAGGGTCGAGGTTATCTTTTACAGAACCTACAAAAAGCATTGAGGACTGAGGGATAACTGACATTTGTCCTCGAAGATCATGAAGTCCAGCTTTCATGTAATCTTGGCCATCTATATAAACAGTTCCAGATTCAGGGTTTACAAGTCTGAATAAAACTTGGAGGATTGAGCTTTTCCCACATCCAGTTCTCCCTATAATGCCAACTTTTAATCCAGAGTCTATAGTAAATGATAGTTTATTTAAAGCTAGATCAAAATTTGGCCTGTATCTCATTGAAACCTCACAGAATTCGATTTTCCCTTTTGATACAATAAATTTATCATTTCCTTCTAAAATCCCTTCATATTTTAGGTCTGAAAATTCTAAAAGCCTCTGTGCTGAAGCCATATTGCTACTGAGTTCTACAACATTTTTTGACCATATAGATGAAACTCCAAGTAAAGATACAGAACTAGCTAAACTAAAAGCTGCAAGGGTAGGACTGATATATCCATCAACTGCTACGATAATGATAACATTTAATATAAGAATAAAATTGCTACCTAAATCTGAGTACAATTGAATAAATCTTATAAATACATGGAATGTTATATATGATCTTAAATGCTCTGTAGCTTGTTGATTGGATTTTTGAATAAACATCTCTTGAAGGTTCAAGCATCTTAAAGTTGGAAGACCGTTTAAAGCTGAGTTTATTGTGGAAAGTAGAGGAGCTCTTGCAACAAGTTCTAGTTTTCGTAAAATGAGGATAATTGGAGCGACGTATTTTAGTAGGAGGAACCATGTGGCAATTTGGAAAGGAAGCATTGCAAGGTTTATAGGGATAATGATGATGATTGTTATTAGACTCCCAACTACAGCTAAAGTGGTTGACATTGTATCATTAAGATAGTGTTGCAAAGGGCCATCAGCGACTCCTACATCTTTAGAAAAACGGTTAATAATTCTTGGTTTCTTAGTTTTGTAGATTAAGTTATAGTTTATATAAAAAAAAACGCTTTCAGTAAGTGCCAAACTTTGCAACGCTAAATTGTGTAGTTGATTGTTGGAGTTTATATATCTTATCATAAAAGGATATGTTTTAAGTGCACATAAAGCATAACAAAAAGCTAATAAAATCCCATAAAACTCGAAATAATACGGGTTTTCCTGATCTTTTTGATTGGACCAATATGAGGCAAAAAACATATTTAGTACATAACAAGTTTGTGAGGCTATTGAAAAAACCACTACTAAGGCAAAGAAAAACATAGATTTATATCCATATCTTGTATACTTTACATAAGATTTCATTGAAACTGCACCTTCTGTTATTTCTTCTTCCTCAATATTTTGCTTTTCATTAACCTCTAAAACTTTTGCTGTGATTTGTCTCTCTTTAACTTCAATTGCTTCTTCACGGAAAGCTAGGTCACCAAGGATTTCTCTAGCTTGTGCATCTTCTTTAAGTTCATTATATGTACCAAAAAACATCATCTCACCACTATTTAAAACCAAAATTTTATCTGCTTGAGGAAGATAATGAACTTGATGTGTAGCTAAAATAATAGTTTTCCCTTTAAGTGCACTCAATATACAATCATTAAATAAATGGTTCGCAACTTCTGCATCCACAGCACTTAATGGGTCATCGAGCAATACAATATCAGCATTAGAATAAACAGTTCTGGCCAAACACAGTCTAGCCCTCTGTCCTCCACTAAGCGTAAACCCTCTATCTCCAAGTAAAGTTTCATCTGCATTCTTAAAAGTAGCTAAATCTTTCATCATGTCACTAGATTGCAAAGCTATATCATAAGCTACAGAATTAAACTCTTTGCCCATAAGAATATTGTCTTTAACACTTCCTGCAAGAATCCAAGGATCTTCTGAAGCATAAGCTATAGAGCCTCTTGTAGATATACTTCCTGATACTATTGGAAGCTCACCTAATATTCCCATAAAAAGTGAGCTTTTACCAGCGCCAACTGGTCCAACAACCATAAGCAATTCTCCAGGTTGAAGAGATACAGAAATGTTACGTAAGCATTCACGAGTGGTTGTTTTACGACGAAGTAGGGTCGAAACTGTATTGTTATTATCTTCATCATTAGTTTTATCAATATCTTTCCATGAAAGTGTAGCTTCATCAATCACAACAGAATAATCTTCATTATCATGATCAATAGAAAACTCATGTTCTTTTAGTGTTAGGACTTGAGTAACTCTTGTAGTTATAGCGAAAAAAGCAAAAACTGTATTAGCACCAACAGTGCTTATGTAAACAATATTAAGATGTGTAATGTAAAATATTGATATAAGCATATACACCTCTCCAGCTTTAAGCTCTTCTCCAATCAAAACCTTTAGTGACAATGTGCAAAATATTACCAAAGGTACTCCTGAAATAGCCAAAACATGCATCCCAGAGTTAATAACCGTAGTTTTTTCCATAGTCTTAATCTCTTTTTTCCTCTCAGCAAAAATGCTCTTAAGCAAAGGTATTTCCCAGGCATACAACTTCATTATTTTGATTCCTTCAATAAGATTCTGAATCATTTTAATCCTCTTATCCCCAATCCTGCTCGCTTGTAAACGTATTTTCATAGTAACATTACCTAATTTTATAACCAAAGGAGCATGAAGCATTGATATCCCTATACCCAGCAACCCAGCTGGACCAAAAGTTGATACTATAATAATAATTGAAATAACAACAACAAATGGACTACATAGAAAATATATCGCATAAACAGTCAGTTCAAGTACTTCCATATCATTACTAACAACATTTATAATCTTACCTTTAACACTTTGCTCTGATATTATTGTATTATTAAGCTTAACAACTTTTTCTCCAACCATAATGGCAACTAAATTCTTGATTTTACCTGTAAGCATAAGAGATTTAAGTGATCCATTATGTTTAAAGCAACAGCTAAATATTGATGTAAATATAAATGCTGTGGCTAATAAACCTCCTTCGTATTGAGGTTTAGGAGATTTTTGCAAGTATGTTATAAGAAAATTTATTAGCACTGATTGGAATAAGGTTAATAAATTTCCTAATAATACAATAAGAATGCATGTCCAGAGTTCTTTAGAAATAGTTCTGAAGATTGCTTTGAAAAAGCTGGGTTTAGGCTTTTTTAGCTCTTTTTCCCAATGACTTTTGAGTATTTTTTCTGCTGGTCCTAAGGCTGCGATATCCGGTACTTCGAAGGGGTTTTTAGAGTTTGGAGGTGATTTTCTATAGTATTTTAGAGCTTGGAATATCCAACCGAAGAACAAGTCGTTTATGTACCACGAATCATTGTAAGGAAATGTTGCCATGTTTATTAGAGTAGGTGAATTTAATGCAAGTAACAAAATATGCGAAATATGTGTTAGGGGAAAATTAGAAGATGATGAAAACTTTTATGGTTATATAAAGGAAAGGGGATGATGATGATTTTTGTTGGGTTTTAGGTAGTTTTTGATGATTTTAGGAAGTATAGCGTGTGTGAAGATGGATGGAGTTTTGTAAATATCAGGGTTGACCATTTTTATATGTAAGTTTGGGATCTTAAAGGTGAAATTTTATAAGTATTAGTAAGCTATGTGGATTAGTTTAGGACTTAAAGAAAGGGTTATGGGCTTAAGGGGAAAGGATAGAGATGATGAATTTTTAGAGGATTATGGCTAAGGAGTTTATTTTGGCTTTGTCTTAATTATTCCTTGGGAATTAAATAGTTTTTACTGTGTTGATGCTATTTTGATATAAAATTAGCATAATTCTCTATCAAGTGCCTCAAAAATATACCATATTAACTCTCCAACTTAAATTTCAAGGGTATTTTCCTATGAAAATTAGTTTAAAGGCTTAAATTTTTATGCTTTTAGAGTAGTTTAGACCATTTGCAAGATTTTAGCTTACAAAATTTACAAATCACGACTTAGTTTTTTTATGAGTTTTTCATAAATAAAATTATCGAATCTAATATTTATTAAACTATAATATTTTAAATCTTTCACGTAAATATACTGGAATGATTATTGACTTTACACTCTTGATAATAAGATTAATATTAGTTCTCTACGTATTAATGATTTTTTAGAAATACTATGAATATTCTTAGTATTTTCTTTATTTTTATTGGAATTTAGTTATAAATGCTTACAATTTTTTATGATCTTATTCACGCAACAGAAAATATTATTTCTGTATAAAACACAATCATCAATATGAATATCAGATTAGCAATCATATATATAGGTAAAAATCGTAACAAAAAATTTATTTTTCAAGATACATATTTTAATTCTATAGTTTTCATGTATATTCTCTATATAAAATAAAGCTTATTATCCTTAACCACGAACTTCCATATATCTGAAAACTAAAAAACATAAAATTATACATAAATAATAAAAATCATCAAAAATATCTCAAGCATATCTCTCAGCTTAAAATATCCTTTTCTATATCAGTTTTCACAAATTTTATCATAAAAATCATTACCAATTTATAAAAAAAAATCTGATATAAAAAGACGTTTATTCATAAAATAAACACGCATTCATAATCATATAAAAAATATTTACTAACTAATGAATTAGCATAATACCATATTAAGATTTTCTATTTGTTGAATAGTGCATAACTCTGTATATCTATTTCCCCTTCTAAAAAAGTAAATATAATATTTTGAATTGGGACAATTATATTCATGATATTTTGCCTCTTTGAAATACGTAAACTCTCTTATATTCAATTAAAAGCTCGGGCCATATATGTCATAATCAACCCTTCTGCATTTTCAGAGATATCACATATTCAATTTACCCATTCTTCCTTTTTCATCTCAGATTCTTGTAAGAAAAGTTTCCTTAAAGTTTTCTAAAAATATAATTCTACACAAATTTCAACATAATTCATATTATAAAAGAGAAACTTGTATATATTATTAATGCTCTTATAAGTTTAAGATTTTTGGATAGGCAAGGTATGATCTGTAACTGATCCTAACTTAAATCGATGTTGTCTTTATTGATATTATTTAGTATAATTATAATATAATAATAATTTAATGTAATTGAGATATATATATTGATATGAAGTGATATTCTAATAGTAAATAAATGTAATTGATGACGTGAATGATAATAAGTAAATTTATTAAATTTCTTATGTGATACTCTAATAAAAATTTAATATGTATGATGTCACGTATATAGATTTGATTTGTATTTTATATTATTTAAGGTAAATGATTATGTTATACTCTAATAGTAAATAATTATGATTGATGGCATAGATATTCAAATAAGTAAATTTAAGTAATTGATTATGTATACTCTAATAGTTACTAATTCAAGTTAGGTAATATACATGAATATGAAGTGATGATCTGATAGCATTTAATATAATTGATGGATTGTATATTAATGATTTAGGATTTAATATGTAAAAAATGATTGAAAAATTTTAACAGAGATTTATTAGTTAAATTATCATAGTCAGAATGAGTTGCAAACCCTGCCACTAGAAGCAGGAACTGAAAAGTAAATTATAATANCCCTGCCACTAGAAGCAGGAACTGAAAAGTAAATTATAATATTATATGTAAAAAGTGATAAGAAAAAATGTAAGTTATGATGTTAATTTATAAAAGTAATTTAAAGTAATAAATTGTTTATATATTGATAAAAAGTTAGGAATTGATTAGTGCATAAATAGATGCAAGTTAATGTAATTATTGGTGTACACTAATATAATATTTAATAATTATTTAATGTAATTATGATGAGAATATCAATATGACTTTAATGTAGTTAAAATATTTATTTAATGTAATAGAAAGTGTATATATTTATATAAAGTGATTATTTTATAGTAATTACTGTGATTGATGGCATTGATTTAAAAAAATAAAATTGATTTAATTCAAAAAATGGCAAAAGCAAGCTGGATTCTTCAAAAAAAATAAGGCGATACAAGACTTGCTTCCATCATCTTGACGCTAAAGAAAAGAAACAGTAAAGATCACTCAGCCAAGTAAAGAGTCGCATAGCCAACAACAACGAGTTGTTTAATATACCAAATCTGCCTAAAGAAAGAAATCATAGGACAAACAGATCTCGATAGGATAAGGTTTAAACCATGACACCTTAACTACCATCTACTTTAAAAAAATCGATTTAAATGATATGTGATTTTATATCGGTCTAATATATTGGTATAGTTGTATACCTTTATATATATCATGAGCATTCTAAAGC
>MPUH01000755.1:0-36541 GCA_001970955.1 Stentor coeruleus | reverse complement strand
TCTAACTTATATATTAATAAATGAAATACCTATAAATAAACTCAGTTTTATGTTAAAGGCATTTCTGAAGGTATTAAAGTTAAAAATTAATTTACATTGGCAAACTTTTTGTTATATCTCTTAAGTTTACTTTAAATGGCATAGAAGATCTTTAACAATTTCTAATTAATCTATGTCAACCCTGATAAAATAAAACTCAAATTATGCTATTTGTAATTCAATTCTCAAGAAGTTAGTTTTTGAAAAACAATCATTATTTATTGCATATGAATGTTTTGGTTTTCTAACTTACGTAGGGCTTATCTCTTCCCTTTTATACTGATTTTAATGTAGAATTTCTTTGCAGTGAAAGTCAAATGGTGTATTTAGTAATGGATGGGTATTAAAAGTGGTAACATATCAAAATTGTAATAACCATAATTGATAAAATTATTTATTTAGTTTCTTATTGGAAAATGAAAAGTTCTAATACAATAACTATCAGCCTATCATATAATTAATCACGCAGCGAAACTATCTATCAAATAATTCATAAAAAACCTAATCACTATTTTTATTTTTCATAGATATAAGCTCTGAACTAAGAATTTTATTTTGACCTTTATCTCCAACTTTTTTATATGTCACAG
Source organism: Stentor coeruleus (assembly GCA_001970955.1). Taxonomy (NCBI): domain Eukaryota; phylum Ciliophora; class Heterotrichea; order Heterotrichida; family Stentoridae; genus Stentor; species Stentor coeruleus. Next base: position 35,912 of record MPUH01000755.1, on the reverse strand, counting down.
CATCGCTCAAAATCATATAATTAAGTGCATGAATAAGTGTAAATACTGAAACAACAGTTGCAGCCATAGAATATCCTAAAAAAGTATCCAATATCGCAGAAACAATTGGTCCCATAATCTCCCCAATGCACAAAGAAATATTAGTTATTCCTGACATAGCATCATTAAGCCTATGGTCATTTTCATATCCATAATCATTTCTTGCAGCCTCTAGCATATGAGGCATACTGGGAACTAAGTAATTCTTACCATAGATAAACCCTCCAGATAAGCCGAAAAGCATAAGCCCAATTCCAGTAAAAGCTAGCTTTTCAGGTAAAATAAAAGGACAGGGACCGATAAAAAGCAGTGAAAAGACCATAATGAAATTTCCAAGCAGCATTTGTTTTGGTTTGCTCACATTTTGCGGAATAAAACTGACAAAGAATGATGATAAAAAGTAACAAAATGTGTTAATACTAAACCAATAGCCTGAGTTTTCTTCTTTGACCCCATATTCCAATAAATGCAATTGGGTTGTAGGCAATAAGTACCCTACCATGAACATTATAAGTAGCTGCATTCCTATATCAAGCAAGATTTTCTAAATAATGTTTACAGGCTTGGCTGCAACTTTTTTCATACTGATATGATCATCAGATAGTATATAAGGTCTAGATGGACCAGCACAGAAGTAAATTATAGGGATATAGATAACTAAGATCGTTGAAATGATTAGACAAGATATGGTAAAGCCTCCTAGTAAATATGCCGCTGAGCCAAATAATGGTCCCATGATTAGTCCGAGTCCACTAAAAATTTCCATAAGTGCTATCATTTGACTGACTTCTTCTGGGTAGTCGCTCGTTAATATAGAATATGAGCTTATTACAAACATAGCTGATCCACAGCCTGCTATAATTCTGGATAATAAACTTAACAATACAGCAATGCCGAAACTAGAAAAAGGGACAAAGGCAATGATTAGCATGTTTGCACATTCCAAAAGCATGCCGAGAAGCAAGATTTTTGTTCTACCCAGTTTTTGCATAAAAGGCTGAAGAAAAAATGAGATAAGTAAAGAAGCTGTAGGACAAGAACTATAAATCACTCCAATAAGCCACTTTTCAATCCCTAAGTCTTCAGCTACCTTTGAATAAAACGGAGATACGATTGTGAAAGATGCACAGACTAATAGATTTCCGATAAAAATCCCTGATTTTCTGATGCAGTCTTTCATATAATAGATTATAAGTAGACTTTCATAGTAATGCAGAAGGATATGCATAAAAATAAAATCAAATGCGAGAAATGATACTTCACATAGATATTTTAGTCTGTATATTGGTTATATAAAAACAGTATAATCTTGAAGAATAATTAAGTATGCTTACAAAAAACTTTTGTTATTATAGAAACTATAATAACACCCATATATGGAGCTATAACTATATGAATACTTCAGTCTGAAATAAAATTTTGCTAATAATTTATCTTTAGTTTTAACTGTGGCCACACTTAATTTTACTGCTATAAATATTTCATCGACCTTTTAAAAAATCCTATCATACAATATATTTTAAAATAATTTTTCTTTATTCTATTGACTTTCATTATAAAACTCTTAGATGCATTGTAAAAATAATTAATAAACACAACAAATTTAAAGAACCTAATTGCTATAATTATAATATCATTAACTCTTTGAAAAGATTAATTTCTGCATATGATAGAATCTACAAATTAAATATCTAAACAAAGAAAAAGCTTTTGCATATAAAGCCTGCAAAGATGAGACTTCTAATTTAGCATACATCCTGTAAATTAAATAAAAGATAATTAAACAAGTGAGAAATTTTAATTTTGAAAGCAAGATTAAAAGAATATCCTTATAGCAACAAAGCATCTAGAAAAAAAATATCTAAGTGAGAATAAAAACAAAGAAATCGAAAAAATAAAAAAGGGCATAAAATCAAAAGGTTGAAATACAAAAATGCTTAAAAATTATTAGATAAAAATGCGAAAATGTTCAGAAATGGTGAATGCTCTGAACTCCAATTTAAGATAGATTTAATATGTTTACTAACTTAAAAAGCCAAGTTTAATCCAGTGCTTATAGAATAAACTTAAGCCAAAAAAGTCATAATGCAGATATTTTAATTTTGAGAGTAGTCTAAGTAAAGATTGACTTATAGGATAAAAACATTTCTAACTTATTTAATTATTTTCTAGAATGAACACTAATTTGAAATATGAATCAAAAAGTCTTTAAGTATATGCTTATAAAATGCATTATTAGGTAAGATGGGACTAGGATATATCAACTTTAGGTTTATACTTACCAATCATTTAAAATGAGATTGAGAATATACAATTCTTAATATTGAGCCAAATATTGAAAATGAAAATAATTAGCCAAGCCTTGTTTCTCAATTGGATCTAAAAAGTTTGAGAATGACTAATTTTTACTATAAATTTTGGTTTTATTAAAATTGTTTTACCATGAGAACTCAAATTATGTTAGCTATAATAAACTTCCTCAAGAGGTGATACTTTTCGAAGGCTCAAGGTATTTACTGACATATGAATACTTGATTCCCTACACATTTATCTTTAAATTAGTAAGATTTGTAGAAAGAGAGTTTTTTCTGACTTCATAAGCTGGAAGATAAAAAAGAATCCAGTCACATCAGCAATCCTGAAATATGCAAATATAAAAAATTTACACATAAGAAATTTATGATGTCATAATTTTAATATTTACTACTAAATGGAACAAGCATTCTGCGAGTACTGTAGCCTAGCATATAATTTTACCAATCGCTTACCTCTATGCTTAAACTGTGGCCATACATTCTGTCAAAGCTGCTACACTTATTTAAATGACCTTGCAAAGCAGTCATACTGCCCATTCTGCAACACATTTGAAGAGCCAAATTGCTACGATAAAAATATAATTGATTCTATAGCAAATGCATACTTATGTATGTGGCACAATTTGCCAATCAAATATTTTAATGAGGAAAGAGCTTTTGCCTGTCAGGTCTGCAAAAATGAGAATCCTAATTTAACATATAATTCTTGGTCAGGGAATATTAAAGAAGAAGTGAATGAGCAGATGAGAACTTTTAAATTTGAAAGGGAAATTGAAAGGAATATACTTTTAGTTCGAAAACAACTTGAAGAAAAGTTACAAGAGAGTCTTGAAAAGAAAAAACGTGAAATTGAAAGAATAAAAAAAGAATATAAAGACAAAAAAGCTGAAATAAAAAAACTCTTAAAACTGCTTAACGAAGCATCGCGAAAGTATTCTGAGAATAACGAATTTCTTGAACTTCAGCTAAATATAAATCTATTATGTCTACTTGCTCGGGAAAAATCGCAGGAAAATGTTTCAAGGCAAGAGCCTACAGAAAAAAATTTAAGTGAAAAATTACTTTCAATAGATAGCTATAATGAATTTAGAGATGAATGTAGAGAGTGGAAAAATTTATGGGATAAAGACATTTATATCTTATTTAAATCATTTTCAAAAATTTCTTCAAAATACGAAATCTATATCAAAAGGAATTTGATTATAAATATAAAAAAGCCATTTTTTGGCGAAAGCAAACCAAGAAATCTCATTGCTTTGGGTTTATGCCTACCAACTTATAAAAGAGGATTCGGTAAATATACTATTCTCTCTATTCAGGAACTAAATAAAAGTGATAATATTGATATTCTTAATCAATTGAATCCAATTAAGGTAGAATATGATAAGTCAAACTACACCATTTGCAATCATCTGCCTCAAGATGTGATTCTCTTTGAAGAAACAAATTATTTATTGACATACGAATACTTTGGCTCTCCAACTTATTTAGGTGTTGTTCCTAAAATTGTTTCCAATGGTTTGACATATTCTCATTTTTACTTAAAGGGAAATTTCATATGTAGTGAAAGTCAAATAGTATATTTAGTAATGACAGGCTAAGAGTAAAATTATTTCAATAAAATTAGGTTTTAATATAAATTTTCCACTTCATAGATTTTATATAACATAAATAAAACCTCCTCAGTAAGGTAAAAATCACATAACTAGCGACAGCGAATGGTTTAATATACCGAATCTGCCTAAAGAAAGAGATTGTAGGACCAACAAACCTAGATCAGGCAAGATTTAAACTATGCCATCCTAATACTAACCAATAAACTATATTATGGCTGAATTCTTTCCTGAACTTAGAACAAAGAAAAGCGAAGAAGCTTCTGATCAAGATCTCACCAATCCAGTAGTATTTCTGGACATATCCTCAGAATCTCAGTTACTTGGAAGAATACAATTAGAGCTTTTTGCAGACACCTGCCCTAAGGTAATCTAGCCAGTTAGCAGAGTTTTTCCGCTCTTTATGCACAGGAGAGTTCTCTCATTCTCCATTACTGGGGTATAAACAAGGATTAGTCGAGAAAATCCATCCAGGCCAATATGTGTTATTTAATTCATCAGACAGTGACTTAATACGAGCGTGTCCAATTCAAGTATCTGAGTTTCTTTCAGAAGGTTTGACAGAAAAAAACACTTATGGCTGCCTTGGGATATCAAGCGATACTAATCCAAGTCAATTTTATATAACTTTTCAAGACTGCGATTGGATGGATTCAATCAACCCTTGCTTTGGTAGATTATACCCATATAACCAAAACTCTGAATCTTTTAAGACACTTAAGCTTATTGAAAGCACACCCACACTTCCTGGAGGGAAGCCAAATAGCAATCTCCGCATTGCTCAATGTGGCCAGATGTAAGCAATGGATTACTCAGGTAATTAGAATTAGTTTTTAGTTTAATTTTTAGATGATTTCAAATGCTTTTTGCTTTTTAATTTCTTCAAGTCTAAAGGATGAATAATAGCTTCAAGTGGGTTCTGAAATAAGCATAGCTGAGTTACTCTGAAAGGAGAATTTCTTATATTTATTCCCGAAAAAGTTAAGATTTAAAACATTTTAGACAAATATATTAACTGAAAATTAGGATTTTATTGTCTTGGCTCAAGGACAAGCAGGATATATTCTTGCTATTTGTTGCCTTGAAAATTGTATTGCAAGCCAAGTTTGGATGATAAAAGCACATATATTATTATTTTTTATTCAGAAATCATTGGCAACCACCTGAGGTTATGATAAATGGATTATATGCTTAAAGTGTTGAGAAATTTCAGCAACTTCCCAAACTGCTCTAACAAATAAAGCCCAACACTTGCATCTTCAGAACAAAAAGCATTTAATGACTATTAGCTGGCATTACAGTCACAATACTTTAAGATGTGCAGCCTAAATGAAAATATGCTCCAAAAGATAGTATTCTTATAGCTCTTAAAAGAATTAGAAAGCATTCAGCTAATATACTCACTAAGAGCCAGAGCAAATAAGATAAAAGTCTGAATATCTGAGAAGTCTCATTAAAAATCAAATAAAACAAAGTCCATAAGCGTGATAGACAAAGTGATTAATAAATAGCATAGCCAATTAATTTTAACTATCTCTTCATTAATAAAATATAAAAAAATGTTGAGAATATTTCTAAAACTAAAGCCTTTAAAGAATTGAAAGAAAAAATTATGGATAAAATATTTATACTAAATATGAAAACGTCACTTAAACCGCAAAGAGTCGCGGTATGGGAAGTCCACATTACGTATCTCAGAACCAAGGCTTCCAGTGGGTGGTCATAGGGTCCCTGATTTTGTAGCACCTTATATTTAATTAATTTTTATCGTAAATACTATTCTACTATTCAAATATTTTCTTTATGTTAATCTGAGCAGTCAGACATATTCATCTCTTAATTTTCTTGTTGAATTCTTACTCGACATCTTCGACAAATAGCCATCAATTGATTACACAGATTTACTATAAAGTTGTAACATCTCCGGCAAGCATTTACGCAGTAAGTACACATCCTTACTGAAATTACTAAATAATTGCAGCATCTCCGGCAAGCATTTACGCAGTAAGTACTACACATCCTTACTGAAATTACTAAATAATTGCAGCATCTCCGGCAAGCATTTACGCAGCAAGTGCACGCCCTTGATGAAAAACTGCAGCATCTTGTTAAAAATATGTGGCAACTTTGGTAATTATCTCTGTAAAATTGTATACTTTTCCAAAACGTAAGAAGCATATTCAGGAGTATAACACAGAACATAATTGCTACTAAAATCCAAAATCCTACATAGTTTAACTCAAAATTGTAGAAAATTATTCCTAGAATATAAATTAAAGTAGCCATAAAATATTCAAATGCTTTAGATGCTAACGGATTTTCATCTCTTTCAAATATATATTTTTTCCGATTTATAAAAAGGAAAGCGTTTATGAGCAATGACATAAGCAGCTTAATATTTAAGTATTTTTGCGGGATAAACACAAAAAGAATACAATAAAAAAGTTTTCCAATCAAATCCAAGTTAACATAACTTTCATAATTGCTATATGCCTTTGATAAAAATGGGAAAAAGAACAAGGATAATAAAAAGTAAAAGATAAAAAGGATAATTGCTGTAATAAAAAGGCCAATATGAATATTAGAAAAACACATAATATCTTCATTTTGAAACATATGATATCCTATTCCTTCTGTAAATTCGCAATTCATTAAACCAAACAAGCCAATCAGAGTTTCGACAAATATTCCGCTTGAAAGTATGATTAGAACTCCATTACCAAATCTTTTGATTCCGTCAGTATATTTACCTTTTTTTATCAAGTACATACAAATTAATGAGCTTATAATAAATATCAAGCAAAAGGTAAAATTTAAAACTAACGATGCTAACCAGCTTGACTGAGCAATGTTTGGAAAAATAGTTAAAGAGAGTTTTGACTCTAGCCAAGCCATTTCATTAGTTAGTGCTAAACTAGCTAAAGCATAAAAGTCAATAAAACTACCAAATAAAAGGAATTTTATTAACTTCATACAAGAATCAATTTTTACATCATGATTTTCATTTCTATCAAATCTTTGAATAGTTTCAAGAAGTTCCCTATCATTATAATCAATTTGATTCTGAAAGTTTTGTCTATTTATCAAAATATTGTTTGGCGCCAAAAGATAAGCTAAATTTTCAGTTCCTATACTTATATATAGTATCCCTTCAACAGCACTCTCTATAATATTGTTATTTGATTTTTCCAGCAAATGATTTAATACTTGCATACATTTTTCTCTCGTTGTTTCTTTAAATATATGTTCGGCTAAAAATTTTATAGCTTTTTTTATGAAGATAACATTAAATAGTTGCATATGAGCACATGCAATATTTCCACTGATTTTGATAAAAATGCTTTGAAGTGCCGAACTTGTTAAATTTGGGTATTTTGGGTATTTTGATTTTATAAAATTTCTAAAATTTATTTTTGAAACTTTATTTTCTTCATTTACAATTAGCATAAACTTTAAATATTCCATTGCATTATCATCAACATTAAAATCACAAAGATTTTCTATGGCTTGATTATTTAAATTGGCTTCGGGGTTGACAACTTCTATTTCATTATTATTCAAATTGCCCATTCTCTCATTATTTGCATTATCATTTAGATTATCTTTGAGTAGCAAAAAGTTTAAAACAGTAGAATCATGAAGTTTATTTTTGTCATCAATAATTTCATGATGAATTAAATTTTCATTATTTGAATTGTCATGCTGAAAGCAAAAAATGCATAATATTCTGCGGTTAGGTAGCACATTATAATCTTCCCCACCCCTTATAGTATTAAGAAATAGTAGTGCTCTTTTTGCAATCATTATTGCATCATTTTTAGCTTTTCCATGCGCAATAGCATCATTAATAATATGCCACATAAAAAAATCCATTATTTCATTATACATTTTACCATAAATTATGCTGAAAAACATTGTAAAACATAAAATTCCAGCAATAGCACAAGACCACAATAAATTGCCGTCATAATTTTCAAGTAGACTTTGAGGAATAATATAACTTAAATACGGCGCGTAAATGCAAGTCCATAAAAAAAAGTTGTAATTTGCCATAGCTTTCTCTCCATGATTCCAAACTTTATATTTGAGCTCAATCCCTATCCAACAAATTAAACTTTGTAATAAAAGAACTAAAACAGAATAAATCACAAATGCATAATGATATTTTAAAAACATAAAGCTGAGTCCTATTTGAACCATGATGAAATTAAAAAAAAAGAATTGGGATTTATTTTTATTTTTAAGCTGACTTTTTTGATTGAATGAGATTGTTTCGTTTTTAAATGTTAAGATTCTTCGAATAGATGGGTAAGTATGATTCTTCTCTTTCCTAAAAAAATTAGTATTTTCAAGAAAACAACTTGCTATAAGAGAACTAAAAAGTAAAAAGTTTGAATCAATGCAAATTAAAAGATCTTGCTGAGATTTACTTGAAAAATATAGTTTTGAATTGACAAATGCATAACTTATTATGAAACTTACTTTCCAAAGTAAGCACAAAAACATTTCGAAAGAACTTCTGTTTATTAAAAATTCATTAGTAATCCTGGGAAAATAGTTGAATTTATATAAGCATACTGATATTAACACTCCTGTAATTATTGACCCTAGTACAATTCCTAAAGCTGCATTAAAGCTAATGAATTCTAAAATTGAAAATAATGCAGATACACTAATTGGTACTATAAGAAAGCATAAAACAATCGCGTTACTATTTTCTCTTTGCTTAATTCTTGCAATTCTGCATACAAAATCTGCTGCTATAGTGTAAATTCCAACAAAAACTGCAAAGTAAGCAAGAAAGTTTGAGAGGATTATAAAATTTTCTTCGAAATACCGTCCTGCTACTCTCATAATAACATTATTTAGCAAAGCCCAAAATACTAAAAACGCGCTTGTTTTTTTATAATAATTCATATCAAAGTGTACCCATACACAACTTAAGCTCATGTATATTGGAATAATAGTTGAGATTAAAATTGAAAGAATTTTTACTTCGTTGTCTCCATATTCATAGGCAAATCCCATTAAAAGTATCAAAATGAAGCTGACTACAGATGTGCAAAAGTTGCTAAGATAATCTCTTATTATTATAAAGTTTAAAAATATAAATGAAGTTTGCAATAAAAGTCCGAGCACTACAAGAAGACCTATAAAATCTCTTTCATTTTCTATACTTGCTAGGGTATATGCACCATAAATGATAAGCATTAAGCAAAAGGAAAACATGTAAAAATATTTTATAGATGACATTAATGATGCAGCTTTTCTTACAAGGGCTAGTATATAGGCCATTATAATTGATTCTAGGAAAGCTAATGCATATGTGCTTTGATAGCCACTTGCAAAAATTATTACAAGTGAGATAGATGAAGCTACGATTATACTTAGGCCAATATATCTAAATCTTTCGTGATTTGATCCAGTGCAATCTTTTATTAAAGCTACTAACTTTAAGACAAATAAAATTGCGATGCTAAAATTCACAAAAATTACAAGTGAGATTGTATTATCAGACCTACTTTCTGGCAAGATAAAAGGTAGAGAGCATGAAAGAATTATACTGACTATCACAAAGGCCGAGCTGACTAGCAATTCGTACTTATCAGATTTATCCATATTTATAATCTAAAAACTCTTTAAAATTTGAATATTTGAATATTTGCATATTTAATTTAGAAATAAAGATATAGACAGGAATATTATAATATAAAACTTGTCTTAGGGAAATTAAATTTCTTGAACAAATAAACTCTAATTAAATTACTTTAGACTCTGATCTTAAATGCTATCTGAAAAATTCTATAAAATTTGCAAACTTAGTGAATATTGGATTTTTATAATTTTTAGTGTTTGGCATTAACTATATGCACAATTTCTTGCAAGATAGTGAGAATACTAAATATTTAAGGACAAAAGGTGAAAGACACCAAGATTAAAATTTCAGCGTGACTCCAATAGTTTATGGGCATTCTTTGCTTTTTGGTATTGCAAGTTTAGTTTAAGCCACACATGCATAATACCGTAAGCATGATTATAAAAAGCTCATACAATAAATTATACAGATTAATCTGATTTGATGCTGCTAATAATAAAAATTCAACATTTTTTAAGTATCAATCGTAATTATTACAAATTTTTCATTAAAAAATCATCAGCGAATTTTGAAAATGATTAAGCTACACTCTACTATATTATATAAGTGATTATAGCTCTAATCTTTAAATATTTTTTTAAAATGAAATGAGCTTTTTACTTTGCATTATAAATACTTTGTAAGTATATAGTGAAATGCATTTAAGAAGGATAAAGTTAGTCAGTAATAGGTGGCATTGTTTAAGCAGTGTCCAATCGAAGTTTGTTGGTCCTACATTCCCTCTCTAGGCAGACTTAGTATATTAAACCACTCGCTGTCGCTGGTTATGTGACTCTTTACATGACTGGGAGATCTTTACTATTTCTTTTCTTTAGAGTCAAGCTTACAGCCCTACTTCACTAAGAAGCCATCCTCCGCATTGATTTTGGCCAATATTTCGGGTACTATCTCTGATAATTTTCTATGTTTAATATCAAAGAGAAAAATCCCAATAAAATAATTCAACTTCGACAAAATAACACATAAAATGTATCTAATGCATATCTTTGTTATTTATACTGAAAGATTTATAAGTTAAAATAAGTTTTGCATAAAAAAAATAAAGAGAGTTTACTATAAAACTAAAACAGAAAATTTACTCAACAAATTTAACTAGACTGAAAAGTAAATGTTCATAAAGGCTAAATTTAATTTTCTTTTTGGCATGTCTCTTCATTAAATACTTTTTTTGTACAAATTTAGGAATGAAAATATGCTAAAATGCATAATTTCCAAAAGATTTCATTTTATAAAATTCAAACATTTTACCTAATTCTTAAACTAACTATTCCTAATTGCACATTAAAGATTTCCGCTTTTCATAGCTCTCAAGTGCTGCTAGATAATGAAAAATAGCTGCGATAACAATCATGCAGTGCCATATATTATGCGAGTTACCAATGTAATCAAACTTACCTGATGAAAACCTTTCAGGAAAACGAAATATGTAAATGTTAACTCCCATAACATAAAAAACTCCCATAAAAACATAATAAATAAGAGCATCAGTGAACTCCTTAGCATGTGGCCTAAATATCCCTTACAAAAACATAATATGACATATAGGAAAAATTCCTGATAAACCCAAAACAAGAAAAATAAGTCCTCTAAACCATCTGCAATGTGGATCTTGGAAATTCGATAGAAAAGTCATCCCAAAAACACAAGTTGAGCAGACAGAAATTGCTATTAAATACAAGTAAATATAAAATTCATTGCAAAAGAATAAGTAATAGACTAGTGGGAAAAATGAGCCACAAATTAAAATTGCGATCCCTGCATAGTCTAAACTGTTCATAATAACTTTAATTCTCGCTGAATGAGCATTAAATAAATGGAAACATGATGACATTGTTAAGCAGATTAATGCTGATGCTAAAAAAACAAAAAGAGGCCATTTCTTTACATCTTCCATTTCCATAGTTGTACTACTTTCATATTCTGTAAGGAGATTTAAAACTGTTGTCACAGTTGAGTTGCAGGTTTTCTCAAAAGACTTAGCTATAGATGATGTAGAAATTTCTTTCATAAATTTGTTCAGGGCAAAGGCTATAGCGTTTTTGGTTTCAGTGAATTCTGACTCTAGTGATATTATATATGATTTATATATTAGAGTGTTTGAAGAGAAATCAGTTGAAAAAACGAAAGACAATATTATCATTAAGAACATTAAAGCTCCAACTAGATGAGTCCAGATATTCACTGTTTCATTGTGGACAAGGAACAAACTACGCAAAATTTTTTTAGTAGTATTAAAGTATAAACGATAGCCTTTTATAATAAATTCATTATCTTGTTGAAATTTATGAAATTCATCGAGTTCATCAACACGCTCAGAACAGCTTGAAGGTAACATATCTTCCATATTATTATATTAATTAAATATTTACTGTTAAAGTAAATCTCAAGACTGAAAGTAGAGATGCATAGAAAAGTGTTCAGAATTGTATATTCAACAAATTTACAAGAAATTTATACTTTGATCAAGGAATAAATCTTGAATAGCATGAAAACTGCTTTAATGACAGCTTCAATACAATATGACAGATCATCCCAACTAAAAAATAAAAGCTTTATAAGCAACGATAGGAAAGTTTTTTATAATGTTCTTTGGAAGAAAATTCTTATGATGGGGGATTAAAATTTTAAGAGATGAACTATTATCTACTGATGATACAGTTGAAGCTCAAGAGCTTAAAAAAGTAAATACCGGAAATGAAATATTCCTTATGATGCTAAGAAGAATCAAAGCTTTTAAAGAGCCTATTATTTAATCTTTGACTTTTTCTATTGCTGCAATAAGAAGATCATTATAATTATACGGATTGCCTGTAGGAAACTCAATAATAGTATATGGAAAATATTCACAAATTTATGATTGTGATGAATTTACAAAACTTGGTATAAAGAAATCTTGGTATCAAGTAAAGTCTTTACAAGCTCACTAGAAATTATTTAAAAATTAATTCATTCCCTTCACAANATAAAGAAATCTTGGTATCAAGTAAAGTCTTTACAAGCTCACTAGAAATTATTTAAAAATTAATTCATTCCCTTCACAACAACTATGATAAAGAAAATGAGCATACTGAGTTTTTTAATAGGAAATACAATTTATATAATCACAGATTGTCACTAAAAAATACGAAGAATATACTTTCAAGTAATGGAAGATAAACCAAGTGAATTTCCTCAAATAATATTTATGGTCAAGCTAGCAAGCAACAATCTTTAGTGAATATTTTAAATCCATAGACAAATTACTAGACAAGAATCTTCAATATAAATTGTTATAAAAACAATTGAGAGGTTTTCAGTGGAGCTTACTTATAAGAAGCATCGCTTTTAAGAAAATGAAACAAAAGATAATTTATTATCAATATTGAAGGATGATATAATAAATTTAAAATCACTTAGATAGCCTATTAATTACGCAATTAATCTAAACAAAACTGTTTTGCATTTTGAGCAACTGTGAACATACGTATCACTTCCAGATGTCATCTTAAAAATACAACAACAAAATGCATTTTGTATTTTCCCCCAGAATTTGCCTATTCTCTCATTATCTTTTTCTACAACTGATATCGCAGTTTCTCCACATTGTTTACACAAAGTTAAAGTAGGATTAGTAGTAAACTCAACAATTTCTATATTAAACCCACTTGACTTTATTTCTTTTTCATAATCAAAATTTACTTTATCTTTGAATAAATCCGGGTTGACTTCAATTATATCAATATTGCTTTGTGTATTAATTGTAGTAGTTGTAATTACTTTTTTTTCATCTACATGCAGTTGATTTTTATTATAAACATAAGAATGAACACTATCAGCTGAAAAAGATCTTCGGCTTTTAGACTGATTAGGTACCAAATAGGCTTGATTTTCTGTATTTTCTTGGTAAAAAAGTGGAAGCAGTAATTTTCTAGGATTATGCCCAGGACGTAATTGAGTAATGTTAATTAGCTTACTAATAGGCTTGTTGCTATCTTCTGCAAGATTCATTAGAATAGAACTTGAAAATCCATCTTCGCGGGATTTTTGAGTATCAGGACTATCAGCCCAAAAAGGAAGATCTGAGATATTTGGGGGTGCTGATGATCTGATAGAAGAAAAACATTCAAGTGAAGGCCTTTCAGGTGTGAATTCCATTGTTTGTATATTTATTTGGCATATTTAGTCTAGATAAAGTTAGATATAATCTTTAATTGGAAATACTATTTAATAAAAGACAGATGAAGTGCTCAGAAATAACTTGAGATAGTGGCTTGATAAGGATAAATTCAAAATCATTAAAATTGTTTCATATTTTGTTGGGGATTTTTTTTATGCCTTTTTGTCCATTATTAATTGCATAAACCTTAAAAATCATAAAAAATTGAGGTTCTTGAAATCTTAAGAACGCTCAACAAGAATTTTAATTATGAAAAAAATGTGGCTCATGCAAAAGATGATATTATGCCAACAGCATAATCTTTTGCAAAATTATTATTACAAGGCTCGTGAATGCAAGAACAGCTGTAGAAAAGCACATAAGAGGTGAATGATGCTCAAATATAAAAACAGCAAAAGTCTTGGATAGTTGGATAATAGAAATTTTTGAATATAAGAAAATTAAATATGAAATGCTTTTTCTCAGCATTCATTATTTCCAGAAGTTGTTGTAAAAATAAGTTTCATAAGTATATATAAATAAAAATACAATAGGCTTGCTTGATATTCCACAAACAAAAATTGTTTAGCAAAAATAATAAAAAGTAAGTTTATAGTTCAGTAACTATACCAATAAATATCCTCATTATCTGTGAATAGTACATTTGCAGCTTCTAAATATTGAATAATAGTTAAATAAAAATTTATGAGTCTGTCTGAATTATTCAAAGGTATAAATTATCACCATAACTTCTACTTATTTACCAAAATTATTTTTAAATATTAATTATCATTATTACCATCTAGATTTATTCACTCATGCAATATATTATGCTTTGCGACTATAAAGCAATCTGTTATATTCTTCAAGTACAGTTTGCATCTCAGCATTGTGTTTTTTCTCAAGTTCCATAATTTCTCTTCTTGTGCTTACATCCTTTTCTTTAATCTCATCTTGAATCTGCAATGAAAAATCAATTTCTGAACGAAGCTTCTCTGCTTCTTCTTTGACATAACTAAGCTGATGTTCAAGGTTCTTAATTATAGCTTTCAATTTAAATACTTGATTTTGCAAAATTAAAACTTCTTCTTTTGTATCAATCTCAGGCTTTTTCTTTCCATCAAGTTTTAGTGTTTTTTGTTTCAATTCTTTTTTGAGGTTGCTTATAACTCCATCTCTTTTTGAAATCTGGAACATATAATCCATACTTTCTGATGCTTTTTTAACTCCTTTTTGTCTTCTCATATCAAGCAAATATTGCTCCTTTAAGCTTTCAATCTGTCCTTCTAGCTTGGCTGTAGTTTTTTCGAATTCCTCATAGGAACTTTGGATTTCTTTGTGAATTTCATTGAGTTTAGTTGTATGTCTTTGTTCTTCCACTTGTCTTAATTCTTCCATTTCTCTGATTTTCGACTCAAGTTCTTTTATTCTGCTCCGTTGTTGGTTTTTAATATTTTGAAGATCTGAAACTTTACTTTTCAAGTCATCAATTTCTCTAGTAGCAGAAGCAACGCTTGCATTTTTCTGCTCAAGTTCTGTGCTTTTATTCATGTATTCACTTATTTTCTTCTTCAAAGTATCAATAAGAAGGTCTTTTTCCCTATCTTTTTTATTCATGACAGCCATTTCTGCTTTAAAAGCTGTGTCCATGCTTTGTTTCTCATATTCGCTTTTCTTAATAAAATCAGTTAAGAGTTCAGCTGAAGTGAAATTTTCTTGAAGTTTCATTATAAGTTTTTCATGATCCGTTTTGGCTTTTTCAAGCTCTTCACTTAGTTTTCTAACATCTTGTTCATGCTGAGCATTAGCATTTCGAAGTTTTTCTTCCAAAACAGCAATTTTCAACTGTGTCTCTACTTCGCTTTGTATTGAACCTTTATTTTTCTCTTCATTATCAGCTCGCTTTTTAGTCTCCTCTTCAAGTTGCTCCATTTTTTCCTTCAACAACCCCTGAAGGTTTGTGATTTGTCCAGTGTATTCTTTAATTTTATCTTTTGCTTCGTTTTTCACTGATAAAATCTGCGCATTAAAAGTGTGTTTCAGCAGACTGACATCTTCTTCCTTGTTTTTACATTTAGTTGTTATATAATTTTTAGCTTTACCATATTTGTGTTTCATTTTCTTATACTTTTCCTCAAGTTCACTGACCACTATTAGCATCTGCTCGATTTCTTTTTTATGGCTTTCAGTATTTTTCTTATATTCAAATCTCAAATCTTCAAAATTCCTTCTCATTTCCTTAAGTTCCTTAGCTTCCTTTTCCTGCTCTTTATTATTTTCCAGTTCATTTCTTAATTCTTTCAATTGCTTCTTCAATGCATTATTTTCCTGCACAGTTTTGCCTTTCTCTTCAGTCAAAATCTTGCTTTGTTTTTGCACTTCCATCATTAATTTATCTTTACTTGTCATCTGATCTTGTGCATCATACATTCTTTGTTTATGCTCTTTTTGTAATCTCTCCATCCGTTTAGCCAAGCTTTCATTAGCTTCATGTAATTCAACATTATTATGCATAAGTTGCTCATATTTATCATTAGAAGATTTTAGGTCAATTTCAAGTTTAGCAATTTTTGTAACACATTGAGTTATTTGCTTTTGTTGGTCTTGGATTTTGTTTTCATAAAGTTCATGTGCTGATTTTAGTTCTTCATTTTCAGTTTTGAGTAACTTTTCTGCTTCAGACATATCAGCGATTTTATAGCTGTGTTCCATACGGATTTTTAGTATCTCTTCTTCAAGTTTTCGTTTCATCGCTTCAGCTAAATAGGCTCGTTCTTTATAGTCAGAAGGTGTGCTTTCACCTGACTTAATGTCATGCAGATCAGATTTTATTAGTAAACATAAAGAACGGATAATATCTAGTTCAGATGAAGTTTCTTTGGTACTTTTGGCTAGGTCTAAAGCTGCCCCACGATATTGACCAGCTGTTAATGTATTGCCTGTGACTTCTATACTAATTTTCTGGGTAAAGTCAATGAGTCTTTCTAAACACTCATGAAGATTTTGCACCTGACCTTCTAATAATTCTACATACCAAAGCTGTCTATCTTCCTTGTCACTAGGTTTATATTCTAGTAAACTAGCAAGGCCGTCAGTAGGCTTAATAAGTGCTTGTAAGGATTTGTTGAGTGACCGAATCACTGTTCTTTGCACAATTTCAATGCTTTGATTAGACTTTTGTTCTTCTCCAGCTAAAAGATCTGTAAGATAAACAATACCTTCAATTAGCGAGCCGATATCTTCTTCAGGAAACTGCACAGGGGACAAAACTCTTGATAAAGGCTTATATTCACACCATGACTGAATTTGAAGCATGCGTAGCTCGGCTAGTTCAGAAAAATCATGCTCATTCATCGAAGATGGCTCATTAGCTTCTAAAATTCCTGAAAACTCACCTTCAGGAATTGGCACTTTTTGAATCTTTAAATATCTTTGAAATGCAAGATGCTGGGAAGTTAGGCTTCTTAAAGAATCAGAAACAGTTTGAAAAGTCTTTTGCAGTGACATTTGAGCTTCTGCTGATTTTTGAAGTTTTCTACTTGCATCTGCCTCTCCAAGCTTTGCAGCCACCAGAGCTCTTATAAGCCTTCCTGTCGATGAAAGCTTAGATTTATCAAGAGTTAGTTTTTTTATCTGTTTAGTTCCTGGTTTAGTTTCTACAACTTCTTGTAAAACTGATACTTCAGAAAGCGTATCCTTAATGATTTTAAGTTCTTCTTTAATTTTATCACAGTTCACATAAGAGTCTTTAAGTTTTTGTCGTAGTGTTTCTAATTCCTCGATAAGGCGAGTTTTTTCTCCTAGTAAATTCTCTATTGTTTTAGTAAACTGCTGATTTTGAGCCCTATACTCACCTGGGGTATTTCCGTCTTGATATTTCTCTTTAAGTTCTTCATATTCCATCTCAAGCTCTCTAACCTTTTCTTGTAGCAGTTCTTGATTAGAAACTTTTAATAATTGAATTTCTCTTTTTTGTTTTTCTTTTAAAGACTTGATTTCGTTAGTAAGTTCTATTTCTCGATTTTTGAAGTTTTGGCTTGATTGATTACCTTTTAATCCTTGGAGCTCTTTTCTCATCTCTTCTAGTTTCTGCTGAAGGAAACAGTTTTCTTCTTTTCTTGTCTCAAGAGCTTCTTTAAGTTTGTGTGCTTCCTGAGATTTTTGCTGCAGTTGCTGAAGAAGTGGTCCATATTGGGTAATAGAAATTCCAACTTCTTTTTGCTCTGATTCATAAACTAACTCTAACAATTCAGTATTAGCTTTTTGTAAAAACTCAACAGTTTGAGTTTCAGCTCTTTGCTTTTTTTCCAGATCAAAAACCTGAAGTTTAAGTGAACTTATCTCTCTTGTTAACTCTAAAACCTTATTTGCATCAGGACAAGTAAGAAGGATTTTGGTCAAGTGAGCGTCAAGATAACCTTTGATTTCTTCATCACGGACTTTTAATTTTCGAATGATTTCTTCTTCAACTTTTGCAGATCTTTGCTTATCTGCTGCTAGTGAAAATATTTCATCACATTTTGTTTTATCTTGAAGCCTTTTAACCCTTAGCTCCATAATTTCAGAGTTTTTTTTAAGATCTAAAAGTTCATTTTCTAATGTGGTAATGAGGGTATTGCGATCTGTAAGCTCTTTTTCAAGCATTTTGATTCTGTTTGAATAGATTTCAGGATTCGGCATGTTTTTTGGGTTTCTCCATATTTTAAGTTCTTCTGTTAGAGAAAAGATTTGCTCTTTGAGTTTCTCAACAATCATCAAGTTGTCTTGATCAAGGTTTTTAAAAACAACGCTTTCTTTGTAGAGAATTTCTAAGTCTTTGAGCTTTTTCTCAATTATAAAGACCTCTTTATCAGCAACCATAACTATATTTTTAAGTTTTTCTACAATATCTTTTAAGTCCACTTTAGATGATAAGCTTTTTATTGATATGGAAAAGGAATTTAAAGCAGCAATTAAAGGACGATTGTATTGGAATTCATAGTCGAAAGGCTCGTTTTCTTCTTGGATCCTAAGAATTTCTTCAGCATAAGCTTGACGCTCAGTTGCTATATTATTCACATGAGCTTTTTGCATGGCTGAAATTTGATTTATATATATTTCAATTCGACTTTTAAGATCTTTTTCATTTTCATTACATCTTTTCACATTTGCATTGGCTTGGGCTAATTCAGACTCTAAGCTTCTTATTTTATCATTAAGATTTGTCATTAATTTTGATAAATCCTCTGAGTTTTTCGTTGATTTATCATTAGCCTGTTGCAAAGTCTCATTTGATTTTTGAAATTTCTGTGCCTTTTTACTTTCTTGATCAATCTGTTGATTTAAAGCTGCTACAGTGCCTTTGAGTTCTATAATTTGTCTGTTAAGACTACCTTCTACAGCTTTACAATGTGAAACCTGCATTGCTAGTTCTCCTTTATTTTCATTCCCTTCAAGACTTTCTAATAATACTGCAACTTGAGCTGTTCTTTCTTGTATGCAGCTTTCTTTAAGAGAATTTTCTACTTTCAATTCAGAAATAATCATTTCCAGTTCTTCATTTCTATCTTTTAACTCATATTCAATCTTTTCAGCGTTTTTAGCAAGCTCTTTCATCTCAGCTTTAGTGTTATCAACTATAGTTTGCATGTCCTTAACTCTATTTTCATGCATCATATTCAAATCTTGTAAGTTTTCTATTTCTTTACTTAGTAATATACTCTCTTTTTGAAGCTGAGCAAGTTCTTCCATATGGCTCACTTCAATCTCAGCAATTCTAGCATTTGCCTTATGTGCAGTTTTCATTATCTCATAGCATTTATTTTGTAATTCAACATTTTCCTTACTAAGCTCAGCAATTTTCCTATCATATCTTGCCTTTTCAAAGCTCTCCCAAGGATTTTCTTTATTTTCTATAAAAAGTTCAGCTTCAGTCTGCATGATTTCACTTTTAACAGCCCTTTTTGGACTTTTCCCAACACGTGTCCTATCTGTATCCATAAATTTCTTTAGTTCCTTATTAGCTTCTTCGCATTCACTAAGCTTTTTCAACGCTACTTCTTCACGTTCTTTAAGGTTAAGAATTCGTGCATTTAATCTAGAGACCAGCTGGGTTTGCGCTGCAATGTTTTGTACAAAGCTTTCACTATTCGGCCCTTGCAAAGCTGATGCAAGTTGCAATTGGAGATCTTTATTGCTTTGTTCTAGGTTTTTTATAAGAAACTGAGCCTCTTCTAACTGCTGTGAAAGTTTTTTAGAGTTTTCTATATCTTCTTGAATGCGTTTCGAGCTTTCATCAGTATTTTCTCTTTTCTGTAAAGACATGACATGGTTTTGCAAGTCAATAATTTCTCTGTTTTTCAGGGAAAGCTCAAAACCCATTTGTTCATTAGTTTGAAAAACATTAGAAAAATCTGAAGGGACATCTTTACCTAATTCTGCTAATTGGGTACAGAGAAGCTTGTTTTCTGCTTCTAAAGATAAAACTTTTGTAAGAATTTCTTGATAAGAGCTGTTAGGGAACTTGTTAATTAGCGCTTCTATATAACTAGATTGACTAGAAACTTTGTTTTGCAACTCAGAAATAATCTGGTCTTTTTCTTTTAAGACTTTCTCTTGTTGACTTTTAACCATTTCTTGCTTTGTCTGTAAATTCAAAATCCCTTCTTCTCTTTTTCTAATCCTCTGACCATCTTCCATTAATTTCTTTATCATTGCATCTTGTTCATCTCTCTTAGCTTTCATATCTTGCAGGTTTTTTTCAAGCATTTTTGCATTTCGAAGTTCGTAATTCAAAGCTTTAATAGTTTCAGCTTGGCTTTGGACTTTTTTTTCTAGTTCCTTCACTGGAGAATCTGCTGATTCTATAATATTATGTGCATGAGCTAATTGGTCTTGGAGTTCAGTGACTAATTTTTGGAGTTCGTCAATTTTGCGCTTTTTTTCTTCTATAAACATGTCTTTTTGTTTGAGTATTTCTAGAATCCTCGAGTTTTTGCGTTCATTTTTTTCTCTCTCTTCCTGCACTCTTGCTTCAACTATTGATTCAACTGAAGCTTTTTCTTTGTACATGTCTGAAATTTGTTGGGAAAAATAATTCCCTCGGTTCGCATCTTCAAGTGCTGACTTGAGATCTTGGTTTTCTTGCAAGACTTTCTCAAGTTCTAAGTCTATGCCTTGTTTGTCTTCAATCCTTTTTCTCATTTCCTGCAGTTCTGATTGAAAACTTAGGTGCTTAAGCTTGCTTTGATCCATATTTTTTAATATTAGCCGCGTAATTAAATCACAAAATGCAAAACCATAAAAGAATTACTTATTGACAAAATTACTACTCAATTAGTCTCTGGGTCAGGCTCATTTCTTATAGGAAGATTCTGTTCAAAATACCCTCGATCCTTTTGGAGAGCTTCAATAAGCTCCTTTCTTTGTCCTAAAGTGTTGACAATCCTTGCAGCACTTGAGTTGATTTTTGGCTTTTTTGAAGGGGATACTTTTTTTATAGCTTTCAATGATTTCGGCCTATAAATTTTTTCAATATCTGGAGATTTGCTTTTTGACTTTTCGACAACTATTTCTTTTGGCTTTCTCTCAGACTTCTGGTGTCCGAAATACTTTGCATGTGTTAAAATTATGTGTGTATATAAAAGTGAATTTGCAGGAAGGAATTCTGCATATTTCACACTTGCAAGATAGTGATCTTTGGAGTCATTAAGCACGTATTTTGAGAATTTTTGATTTGAAAGCATGCGAATTTCTGTTCCAATGCAGTAAGTGGATATTGTGAGGAAGCAGATTTTTTCCAGAAGTAGATCCGAAGATATTTCATCGTCAATACCAGTTCTGGATTTCAGTTCATTGAAATCTAAATAATCAATAATCATCATATCGCCGATTTGAAAACCCATAAGCCATTCTGCTGTATAAGTACTTAAAGTGGACTTTTTAGTATCTAAAATTTCAGATTTCCCATAGATTTTCATCAAGCTTCTAATTATTGGGGCAGCAAATTGAATCAAGTTTGTAAAATAAATATAATGAGGACTTTCTAAAAGCTTGTACTGAGAGTGCTGAGCCTTGAGCTTTGAGAACCCTAAAAGCCTTTTGTGGAGATTTAAATGATCTTTACAAATCTCATAGCAATAAGTAACTGCTCTTTGTGCTCTTTCATATGCTTTTTTCCCATGAATAAGTGCGCTTTCATGTCTATTTAGCTGAGATAATATTGCACAAAGCTGTATATTTATTTTGCATTTATACTTGCTTTTAGTGATTTTTTCCAAGTAATTCTTGCTTGTATTTAAAAAATGCTTATGACACTTTATTTCCCAAGGAGTCTTGTCCTTAAGAAAATAAAGGCATTCTTCAAGACAAGTCACGCAATCTTCTAAGTGTCCTAGTCTGTTTGGGCATTACCTTTGATAGCATAAAGCTGAGTTGTGAAAAGTTTCAACCCAGTAGCTGTTTTCAATAATACCACCTTGCTCTTCTAGGGCTGTTAAGAGATCGCGGCTATGAGTTAGTGCCTCTAATGCATTTTCAAAATCTTGTTGATCAATATATGATGCTGCTATACCTGAATAATCTTTTATAATTTTGGGAATTTCACCTAAGCTGTTAGGGCTTTCTTCCTTTTTTTCTTCCATTATTAGTCAATATATAAATATAATTGTAAGTGCTATTGGCAAATTTAATTTTGTCTATTTTTTTAATTTGTGATATATGTAATTTCAGCTATCATGTGAGCTTTTAACAATATTATAATCATTTTTAAAAATCAATAATTTACACTACACTTACCAATTTTAAAAGTATTTTAAATTATCTTTGCACCTACAATTGTTTGATCATAGAAAGTTTGCATCTTTATTTACATATTTTCTACTTCAATATAGCAGTGATAGATGCCCTAAAAATTTAAAATCTAATGAATTTAAAATCTTTAAGCCGTTATTCAATAACTACTTCTAAATTATATCTACTTACTATAACGTGATAGGATAAAACGACTGATAGGCAATATTGCAAGTTCCAGCTCCATTCACATTACTTGGGTCTCTTTGAACCATAAAATACCCATTCATTCCCCACTCAGTGCCCCATGAATTTTGGCCTATCCAATAGGGATTTCCTTGACTATCTCCAAATCCTACAAGGAGTATTTCTTGATTTACTTCATCAGGTGCATTACACCATTCTGATGTTAATATTCCACTTGAATAATGCTGCATATTCTCATTCACATAAATAGACGAATCTGTTGGTTGAAGATTCACAGCTAAGGCTAACTGAGCTTCGTTAAATGGTTGAACAGCTTTCCAGTCTACTAAAATACCTTCAGTGCAGTAAGGCTCTAAAAATAATTCATTGCATTTGTGCTCCTCACCTTTATAAGGCATATGCTTTTCTGTGAATATACAAGGTTGGCTTATATAATAATTGTAAACTTGGTATCCTATTCCCCCATCACAACCATTAACACCTGGTAATTCATTACAATCTATTGTTTCCTGAATACTTAAATCAATAACTTTTCTATATAACTCAATTGATCTTGCAGACTCAATTGACCCAGTTGCTGCCATAGCATATGCGGATTTACAATTACCTTGATTTTCAACATGAGAAATATGACCTTCTTCAACCCAATTCTTGTATTCTGGTATACTGTTATTTCTAAGGATGAGGATTTTGCTCAAGAACTCTTGAGAATGGTTTGATGGAGGCAGTAAGTAATTTGATGCAAACTCTGAATATGTTTGATCAGCGAAAGGACCTATTCCAAGCTTGAACGGTAAATCTTTAGCATTCATTTCTTCAATATAATTCAAGTTTCTCCTAAAAATGTGGTAGCGATAATTTTCTTCATTGATGTTGTAGTTTTTATCAAATTTGCTTTTGAACAATATGAATTCGTTCTGAATTTCAAGCTCTGGCTGAAGAGCTAGGACTGTAGCAAAAATTAATGCTAAGCGAAATAATACCTTCATTTTATTATTAGATTTAAGTTCCGATTTCATAATATTAGCCAATAAAGACTATTTTTATTGAAGTATTAAAAATATAAACTACCGATTTCATAATATTAGCCAATAAAGACTATTTTTATTGAAGTATTAAAAATATAAACTATTGAAAAACTTAAAAATTATCAATCACTTCGCACAAATATAAAGTCTTGTACAACAATTTACTTATAATTATGTTGGGCTATACACATTATTTTCCTTATGCTTTACAATTCTCGATTGCAATTTCGCCAGATAGTCTTGTAGAATTACAGCATCCTCACTAATTTTAACTAAGTAATCTTTAGACTTGAAGATAAATCTGTTGAATGGTACAGAGTCATTTTCAGCCCAATTCTTGATTTTTTCTCTTATGATTTTGTTCAAACTATAAACTTTTAAAACTTTTTCCTTTACTTTATTTTTCGATGTTTCCAAATTCTTCATAATAATTTCTCTTTTTTTTATTTCATAAAGTAACTCAGAAGTCTGCTTTCGCACTTCCATTAAATTTATACACCTTTCCATTAGAGCATGAATATGTCCTGGGCTTTGTATGGCAAATCTTTTTTCAAATCTATCCATATCTTCCTTTGTTCCAAGTAATTCCATTAATAAAATCCTTAAAGTATCCAATCCCTTTTCCATTACCTCTTTAATCATATGCGGTTCTCTTGGGGGTTTCCTTGAATAGATTATCATTTCTTGTAAACACATTGGCAGTTTGTTTTCATCTCCACTTGCAATTCTCTTAAAAAGTAAACTTTTTGCCCAGTCATCTGTAAGTCTTTCACTTTCTTTTTCTTCTAAAAATGTTATAACTTCGACTGGAGTTGCTGAGCCAGGCCTTGTAATTCTTGGTGTTACTTGGTTTTTTGTTTTGGCTAAATTTGTACTCATATGTCTTCTTGAAATTTCTTTTGGAGTTCCTGAAAACTTGCCAAAACTAAATGCAGTTTTTGGAGATGATAATTTTTGTATAGGTGTACTAAAACAAGGCAATGAAGGTTGTCTACTATAGAAAGATTACTCTAAAGGAATTAAGTCCATCAAAGTTGAAGGTCGCTTTTTAAAATTCTGGACAACTTGCTGCCAGACTTTTGGACTTTTGATGGTTTTTAACTCGCTCATTATTAAATCAGCTTCGTCTTGTTGGAATATCGAGTCTAGCTTGCTACGTTTCCTTGAAGGAATATCGCAACTATAGTTTTTCGATACATGTCTTATATGATGTTTTGGTGATGAAGAGTAGTTTCCAGTTTTAAAAATAAGTTTAAGCTGGGCAGAAGGATCTGTGTTATATATTGATCTTAGAGAGAGCTTAAGATTGTGATTATTTAACGATTGGGATATGTTAATGTTCTCAACAAGAGTGCTAGTGCTATCAGATGGTTTTGAATTTTTTCTGTTATGCCTTTTCCTATCGAAAAGACTTCGGCGATTTTTTTGTTGTAGAATTGTTCTTGCAGATTTCTTGTTTATACTTATTCTAAGCTTGGATGGNCGATTTTTTTGTTGTAGAATTGTTCTTGCAGATTTCTTGTTTATACTTATTCTAAGCTTGGATGGAATTTGTATAGATTCTTCAGAGGAGAATAATAAATCGTTCATGTTTATAAAAATTCTATTTAAGGTCAACTTCTATATCGATAATTTCAATGTATGTTGAATATGCTTTAGAAATTCTGATTTTCTCAANGAATTTGTATAGATTCTTCAGAGGAGAATAATAAATCGTTCATGTTTATAAAAATTCTATTTAAAGGTCAACTTCTATATCGATAATTTCAATGTATGTTGAATATGCTTTAGAAATTCTGATTTTCTCAGCCGCTAAATCTTCTATTAGAAATCGATGCCTTTAAAAACTTTATATTCTTATATAATTGTTTTAATTTAGCTGTTCATGATAGTGAGTTATATTTTTCCATGCTTGAGAAATAGGATTTACTCTAACATTAAAGTAATTTTTAATTTTTTGCAATTAGCTATTATGCATCCATTGCATTGAAAAATATCTTCTATATTTGGCTTTAAATAAGCAAATAATATTAGTGTAGTACTACTGAATCACACTATTAATATTTGAATAATTGAATGTTTAAATTAAAGAAAAATATACTATTGGCAGCATTTATATGTATTATTAATTTCATTACCTTTGTAAATTCAATCGAATAAACCGTAAATTATAAAATTCTAATCTTGGTAAACTAGTTTTGGGACTAATAGCAATGCGACAATATAACTGAATATTTAATCAAAATCTGAGATCTTAGCATATTTAGTAAATGATAATCATCTAGTGCTAATTTAATATCAATAAACGATTCAAAATATAATTTATTTGTGTGAATTGCATATGTATATGGCTGAACAAATGTTAAATTATCATATTCTCTTTTTACAGATTATCTCAGTTATAATTACTGAATAATTCCTTGTATACGCCTTTTGTGTATATATTTTGTATAAAAGTACTTTCTATAGTCAGCTGAAAGGAATATTTGTATATTATATTCCCAACTACATTTCATTAGCGAATCCTAATATAATATGTCTTATAATTTTCTATGATGACATGAATCAAGAACATGCTCTTATTTAAATTCCTCATCAAATTTTTATCCAAAAACTAGAATGATTTGATAGATCAACTAATACTTGCTAAATACCTAAGTCCTGAAGTTGGATTCAATATAGCAAATGAATCATCATTAGGATTGTAAAACATGCAAATTTATATAGTAAATACATATAATCATTATAATTCTGTCGTATTGCTTCGTTATAAAATGCAGTCTTGAGTAAATCAAGCTCATTTGATAGGATAGTCAAATATTCGATCTTAAAAAAAAAACTCAATAGAATGTCTTTCAAGATTTTCTTTTATTCCTCCAATGATTTGGCATATATATACAACATTATTAGGTATTCTAAATGCATACGATAGATTAGTATTTTATTAATATTTTCTTGTTTCACCGAAATGATACTCTAATAATAAATATGTAATAGAATCGCAGTATCCAGTTGAAATTTGTGTATCACATATCCATGCTATCAAATATCAATTTTAATATCTAATTCATTAACATTTGACTTAATTCTACTAAAAAGCCAATTTTTACCTAAATATTCAGCTACTAAATGAACTCTTAAACGAAATTTTCATATTTATTCTATATAAATTTATGTAAATTATCAATATGTTAATCATCTGAATTAGTTTTTAAGGATTCTAATTTTAAATCCATCACAATCAAACTTTTACCCATATTTCCTACAAAATAAATTTGAAAAAGCCCAAAAAAATCATTGCATAAAAAATCATAAATTTTCCACACAATTAATAATAATTCACACTAATCCAAATAATTTTTGAATCATAATAAAACGATTTTCATCTAATTTTAAAGCTATAATTTAAACCTACTCATAAGACATAGTCCTACTTAAATATGAGTCTAAAAACAAGTGGTTAATATTAGAAGATTATGGACGATATAAAGTTAGATCAATCAAGCTCTGTCTATGAAGTTGTGACAGAAGTAATTGAGTCCTGTGAAATTTGTTATGAATACTCCACCTCAAACTCATTTGTACGTGGATCTTGTGGGCATGTTTTTTGCAACAAGTGTTTTTCAGAGTATTTTTCATTCATGTGGGAAGAAAACAGTATCTATCCTTTGAAATGCCCTAGAAGCGACTGCGATAAAGACATCTACAAGTGTGCAAGTAGCGTTCTCGATAAAGATATATGGAAAAAATTTAAAGCCATAAGAAAAATAAGGAAATTGCTTAGAGACCCGGCAGTTAGGTGGTGCACTGTGGTAAACTGTGAAGGTTTTGGCAGAGATGACGGTAAAAATCAAGTGATATGTAACTCATGTGAAAAGGAAATCTTAACTACAGCAAGTCATGAAAGACAAGATATTTTAGATAATTTCTCAGTTATCGAATGTCCAGGATGCGCCTGTTTGATTGCCAGATCATTTGGTTGTATGAAAATGACTTGTTATTGTGGTGCTAGTTTCTGTATGAAGTGTGGAAGTCTAGACACTGGCAGCCATCGTTATTGGCTATGCATTGCTGAGGATAAGAAAAATGAAGTAGTATGCTGGGTTCCATTTTTTACTCTTTTTATTTATATCCTGACCCCATTGATTCCTGCATTTGTGATTTATTTCTATAGGAATATGTGGGACAAGAATTATATTCGGGTTATCAATGACCATCCATGGTTTTATGGCGGGCTGATACTATTCTTCTCACCTATGATTTTGGTTTTCTCATTATTTTACCTTCCGTTTGTGTTCGGTTGGTACTGCATGGATGCTATGTTCAATGGAAAAAGCCGGAAATACAAAAATTGGTGGATTTTGTTGAAGATTTTGCTTTACTTCCCATCAGTGTTTTTAACTTTTGTCGGATTTTTGCTGCTGCTAAGCTTAGTCATAGCATTCTTACCTTTGTATGCCTTAGCATTATTGGGCTATATGATGTTCAAAGCTAAACTAGATAGATAAGCATTAAATATAATACTACAACTTTTTATATGCAGTATATGATTTTTTGGGTAAAATAATATAAATAGTTTGATAAAAATATAAGAGAGCTAATAAAAAATCTCTTTGAATAGGCAAAGAATAAGTAGAGATTATATATATTTAATCAAGTAAAGTATCGTAATGCTTGATGATATAAAATGCAACTTATTATTTATTAATATTTTATTATATTAAAATAGTTTAATAAAGTTTAAGTAAATTTTTCCTTTAATGTCTATTTACTAACAAATTTATGATGCATTTACTTTAGAATACCAATTTCTAAGAATAAATAGCTTATTTCTAATGCCAAACAAGATCTTTATTATAAATTTATAATTATAAGCTCATGATGCTATATTAATATATAGCATTTACTTAATCTATTCGAATAAGTCATATTTTAAGTTAATATAATCAAGGTTAGACCTAGTAATATGGTTTGTAGATAGTTTTTTTAGCATAAGGTGACGCCTGTTTCAGATGAGGAAGATTTTTGCTTATAGACTTATCCATCCCTATAGAAATTTTCGAAAAACTTGTATTCTTTACAGGTTTATTGATTGTTGGAAATAGTTTTTTATTATTCTTTCCTTCCTTTTCACCTGCAGCGAAATCCGAGTCTGGTATGCTTGGAGTATGACTAATAGCCGAAGTATCATCCCTAAATTCCCTAAAATATGGATGATTCAAAGCTTGAACCGCAGTATATCGTGCATCTTCTTCATAAATCAAAAGTTTCTTAATCAAATCCCTACAGCTTTCAGATGCATGTGGTATTAAAGGATCAATTCCTGAACCTTCTTTCTGTGGAAACTTAATTTCCATATGTGTTGCAAGTTTTTGAAATCTCTGAAGGAGCTCTTGTGATGGTGTTCCAAGTATGTTATGGATTTTTTTTATCTGGTCTATTTCGTTTTTGCCGGGAAAAAGGGGAAATAAAGCTATTACCTCAAACAGCACACATCCTACACCCCATAAGTCCATTTTAAATCCATAATATCCATCAGTTAGTAAGCATTCAGGAGGTCTATACCATCTTGTGGAAATATATTCGGTAAAAGGCTGCTTAGAATTAATACTACGGCATGAGCCAAGGTCTGCAAGTTTCAGAGCATCATTACTGATGAGAACATTTTCAGGTTTGATATCTCTGTGAAAGATCCCGTTAGTATGAGTATGTTCTATTGCTTTGAGTAACTGAAAAATATAGTTTTTGATCTTGCTTTCTGGCAGGTGGCTTTTTCGGTTTTTTATCCATTCATACATATTCAGGTCCATCAATTCAAAAACTAATGCCAAACGTCCTGTGGGCTCGTCGCTGAATAGATGTTACTAGATTACTTCAATAAGTTTGATTATGTTGGGATGTGGAGACAAACGCCTTAACGCTTGGATTTCTCGCAAATTATTCACTTGCTCGGAGTTGTCAAAGTGACTTTTCATGCACTTAATTGCCACGTACCTACCAGTTACTGTACTCTGGGCTTTGAGAACTTCACTAAAAGTTCCTTCGCCTTTTTTCGAAATCAGTCTGTATTCTGTTTAAGTCTTACTGTGCATTCACGTTAAGCTTATTATTATCATTTGCATTTTCAGAAATTCAATTTTTTATAGTTAACTAAAAGGAAATACTTTATTTTAAAACTACCAAGGGAGACTGAGAGAATAATTGATATCGATGAGTGATTTATTTAATATAAAGGATGATTTTATAACTATATTTATGTATATATAACAGATTTTAAGCTTAAAAGTAAGCTGAATAATTAGAAAATCAATTCTTATTATAAAAAGATATGCTAAGGATATTGAATTCAAGTAGTAAAATCTTTGAAGCTTTTGATTCATGCCCAATCTACACTAGGAGTTCAATTGTGGCAATGTACAGCTCAGCTATAAATGGTATAATTGCAGACAAATCATTAATGTCCATTCCAATAGATGATCATCTTGTTCATCGAGGACATTGCGTTTATGGACTAGTAAACATAATCAATGGAAAAGCTTATAGACTCACAGAAAGTGTACAGAAAATCCTCAAAGCTGCAGAGAGAATCAATATCCAACTGCCTATGACCAATGAAGATATCTGTAAAGTCTTACTCGACTTAGCAGCTTTCACTCAAATGCAAAACGTTCAAATTAAATATTGGGTAAGTTCTGGACGTGGCAATATGATGATTGTCCCAATAAAAGACCTTTCAACTTTCTATGCTGTCGCTCAGAAGCATGAAATAAAAGATACAATTTGCCCTGTAAGCGAATTTACATTATCATTGCCAATAACCAAAAGATTTCACAATTTGTATAGGAATTCGAAATACTTAGTTAACATCTTATGTAGTATGAACTCAAAAAACCAAGGTGGATGTCGAGGACTACTTGTTGATGAAAATAACAATTTTATTGAGTCTGAAAATACAATCTGCATAGTAACACATGATAGAAAATTTGTAACACCTAATTTTGAAGTAGATACATGTCAAACACCGATTGATAGAGTTGTGAAATTTGCTGAAGATCTTTGCAGACAAGAGATTATAAATCAAATTGAAATTAGAGAGTTATCTGTTGAGGAAGCTGTTAATGCTAGTGAGGCTATGATAATTGAGAGAGACTATGTGTTGGAAGTTTTAGCTTTGAATGGAAGTCAAATTACTACAACAGAAGGAAGAGTGACGAAGGCTATTAAAGAGGCACTAGTCAAAGATTTTACAAATGATGAATTGACAGTAGGAGTTGATTATAATAGTTATGATAAGGAGTTATAAGATATCAAATTTAATGCAGTTTTTTTAATGAAAATCATAAAAACTATGAAATAAGATATCAAATACTTTATTTATAGTAAAGCATGCTATTATATTGTATTTATTATTTAGAAAATGGAAGATTTTCGTAATAACATATAGATTTTATTGAGATGCACTTTTAAACAAAAACTAAGAATATTGAAAGCTGCATATTTGCATACTTGCTTAGTAAAGAAATAGAGATTATGGTTAATAAGAATTATATCTTATTTACTTGTAATATTTAAAATATAATCCAAAAAGGTATTCTTTGTGTATTAAAAGTAAAAACTATGTATATAAGTTTATATATAATTCTTTGAAATCTTAATCAAAATAGCAAGAAAGTTTTATATTGAAACACGTATATTAAAAGTAAAAATGGATTTAATAAAGAAAACGTAAATATACCTAGATGCGACCAAGCATCTTCTTTAAGAGGAGTATTAACACATGAGATAAACTTAAATTCTCTTTGTTTAGACAGCTTAATTTTTAATTCATATAAGACAGGTGTATAATCTTTAGACATAATACTAAATTGAAACTTAGAATTGGAGTACCTTTTCTTTTAAAATATCCGTAATTTTATTGATTAAATCGAATCCAATATAGATTTTTTGACAACAATGAGCCGAGAAGAAAGGAATTACAAGTTAAAAGTTTTGGGTTTATGCAATTTTTCATATGCTTTAAAAGCATAGTTAATAATATATGACGTATTATAATAAATTGTTTTAGCATAATATTCCAGATGTAAATGTTACTTTATAATAATTAGCATGTAACCCTAAATAGGTAGTATTTTCTACTTGAGCTGGGAGGATCCATTTTCTTTTTCTATCTCTCATGTTTAGGCAAATTGAATGACCTTAAATTGTAGCTATTATTCATGCTTGACACTTTAAATCAAAATATATTCAAATTACACATTACTTAAAGTCTTTGTTTTGAAATAAAAAGACTAGATAAACTTTTTAGAATTTAATACCGACATCCCTTAGTGGTAATTATTCATATCTCCTAATGAAAAATGGATATTATGTATAAGGAAAGGATTGGCCAGTTGGATGAATTCCACAAATATTTGCAAGACAACGAATTTATCGAAAAAGGCTACAGATTGAACTTTAACTCATATTCAAAGATAATAAGAAGCATGTTTCTTATTCACAATGAAACTGTGAATATTTGGACTCACTTGGTGGGAGCCATGATGTTTTTGGGGATGCTAATTTATTTCATCTTCACAACAGACTACTCTTCAAACTCTTTGTACTATCGGGAGTACATTTCTACAATACACGATGAGTATCAGCTCACAAAAAAAGCTATTTCTGACTCCCTCGCTTTTATGTTACAAGAACTTTCACAAAGCGGCATAGTACAAATATATGAAGAATCATGCAACACCACAGTATCTTTAGTTTTAGGCCTTCTTGAAAAGTATGAAAATCTTTACGATGTTCCTGTTCAGGAGGTCAAGAGATGGCCTATTCTTGTTTTTCTACTTTCAGCTCTGGCTTGTCTAATGTGTTCAACATTATTCCACCTTTTTAATGCTCATTCCCATAAGACTAAAGTTGTCATGAATAATTTGGATTATGCTGGCATAGCAATACTTATATGTGGTTCATTCTTTCCACCGATTTATTATTTATTTTTTTGTGAAGAAGAACTTATTTACCTTTACTTAATTGCCATTTCTGTATGTTCAGGGATTGTGTTTGCTGTGACATTTTCTTCTAATTTTCAAGAGCCTCACTACAGATGGTTTAGAGGAGTCATATTTTTAGTACTTGGACTGCTTGGGGTAATTCCTATTGGGCATCTTTCACTTTTGTAACTTTTATACAGGCCTCAAGCTTATGAGTTTACTGATGCTCTTGTGTTTTATGTTCTTATGGGCGTTTTTTATGTATTAGGCGTTCTTATCTATATCTTTCGCTTTCCTGAGCGCTATTTTCAAGGCAAACTTGATTATATAGGCAATTCCCATAATATATGGCATTGCATGATAGTTTTTGCCGCTATTTTTCATTACATTGCTGCTATAAAAAGTTATGAACAGCGGAAAACTCTTAAATGCTCTAGTTAATTAGATATTTAGCTCGATTAAATATTCCATATCTTTAAAGAAAATGAGTAATACTCATGATTTTTTCATTTTTTTACAATTATTAAGTTTAATGCTTATTTATTAAAAAACTACACAGCCACAACAACGATTATTGACTAGTTCATTATTCTTAAGTTCTGGATTATTAACTTTATAATTGCTTTGTAATTTAACTACCTTTACAGCATTTATTTTTTGTTTAAATACTAATTTCCATACCTGTGCATATTTTCCAAGTCCTGCAACCATAAGATTTCCTCTATATCCAATTGCCAAGCTCTTTATAAAATTTTTGTATCCATTTATCATAATTTCTTGTTTTTTCTTTTGTAAATTCCAAACAAATAATTTTTTTTCTAAATTTTCATAAGCCACATAAATATTATCATCAGTAATCGCTAGCTTGTCAGAAATGCCTACATTATACTTAATCAAAAATAACTGATTTTTTTTTGGAATATTCCATATTCGTATGCTTTGGTCATAAGAACTTGATAATAAATACTGATTATTATCAGAAAATAATAATGCGAGGACTCCGCTTTCGTGATTTGTAAAAGAATATATAAGGATAAACTTTTTTAAGTCCCAAATAATTATTGATCTATCCTGTGAGCCTGATGCAGCTATGTTATTATCAACAGAAATAGCTAAACTTAACACTGAATTTTTGTGTCCTTTAAGACAAGCAATACATTGCTTACTTCTTGTCTTCCAAACTCTTATAATGAAATCTTCACCTCCAGTTAAAGCTAGTGTTTTATTTTTATTTATCACAGCACAAATAACTGAATCAGTATGGGCATTTAAAGTAGCAATGCAATTTTTTTCTTTTACACACCAAATTTGTAAATTAATATTGCTTGAAGCACATACAATTTTTTCATTATTATGATGCTTTTACACACCAAATTTGTAAATTAATATTGCTTGAAGCACATACAATTTTTTCATTATTATGATGAATATCTAAAGCTGTTATATCGCAATTCATGCTTCCAATTATTTTATAAGAAAAATCATTGGTGCTCCACAATCTTATGCTCCCATCAACTGAAGCTGAAATAATTTCATTTTCATCACTAGTAAAAAAAGCGTTTATAACTTCTTTATGATGTCCTTTATATGTAACAATTAAATTTTTATCAGGTATACTCCACATCTTAATAGTGCAATCTTCAGATCCTGTTAGTATATATTTATTATCATTAGATATTTCTAAACTTTTTATGAATTGTTTATGCCCATATAATCTAGCAGCCATAATACCAGATGTATAAATCCATATAATTATAGTACAATCTTCTGAAACAGAAACTAGAAAATCCCCATTAGGTGTAAATTTTAAAATATTCACATTTGAATTATGTTCAAATAATCCTTTATCGAATGACATTTTTTCTATATTCCAAAGTCTTATACTTTTATCTTCAGATCCTGATGCGAGTAATAAGCCATTAGGATGTAAAGCTAGTGCTCCAATATTATTACTATGACCATTTAAAGATGATATTAATTGCCCATTACTTAGATTCCATATGTTGATTGATGTATCTTTTGAACCTGAATAAATATATTTTTCATTTAAACTTAGTAAAATACAGCTGATTTTATTGATGTGTCCTCTTAGTTTAAATTTAAGAGTCATTTTATTCATATTCCATAAGCAAACTGTCCAGTCAAACGAACCGGATATTAAATATTTATCATCTCTTGTAAGACTTATGCATAATATACGTCCTGAATGGCCTTCTAAAGTTCCAAATATACATGATTCTTGTATATTCCAAACTTTTATAATTCTTTCATGTGATATTGTAATAATTTTTGTATAAGAGTGATTAATAAGAATGCGATTTATACAGTGAAAATGACCTTCAGTATATAAGCCAAAAGAAGCTTCTAGTGATACTGTATCAGAATTCTCATTAAACGTGAATTTTGATGTTTTAGGTTTTTTATTATCACAATAATGTGAAAAAGGACGCAAGCACTGTTTTGTATCAAGTTTAGGTATTGGAACTATCATCTTTCTATTTACTTCTGATTTCTCTGATCGATTAGTCCTAAAAGCTTTAGACATCTTTATAGAAAAATATCCTTAAGAAAAGTTAAGATCTTATAAACTTATTCATATAATATAATAATGTTTGTGAGAATTTTACTATTTACACCAAATGTCATGAAAAGTTTAGGACTTTATACTGAAGCACTAGGTTTGCGATGTGTCAACTTATCTGAAAATTATGCTGAAGTTCAAGATACAAATGGAACAACTATTATAATTTCAAAAGCCCCATCTTTGGCTTATACATACACTGGGTTTAATCCGATACTTATGTTTCAGAGTAAAAATTTTGAAGAAGTTTTGGATAGAGTGCAAAAATATGGTTGTCAAACTGAAGGCCCGAGCGTAGAAAGTGATGCAGGAAAAGTTTCATATTTAAAGAGTCCTGAAGGATTATCTTTTGCACTTAAAGAAGTAAAAGAGACAGAAAACCATTCTAGCACGCAAGAAGAGGATCACCCAGCTGCTGAAGAAATCAAAAAATTTATAAGAAAACTAAAACTCTAGCTTTAAAATTATCTTATCTATAGTTACTAATAATAGTAAAGTAATCATAAAATTATAATAAACTAGCTTATAATACATCAGCATATTCTCCTAAGATTTCTTAAATTTATTACTACTTTATAATGGATCAAG